>LUCH01005566.1:0-18998 GCA_013368495.1 Paragonimus heterotremus | reverse complement strand
GAAGCGGGTGTTTGGCACTGATTGCCAAACGAGTTTTTTATTCAGTGACTACATTTGCACAGACTTAGATGGTTACGCCATGTACTAAGGATGTCAGCTAGTTGTTTGTCACATCGAGCACTATTTGCCGACGCTTCGACCGATTGGCGTAAGGTGCGAGGTGGACAGATGATGATTTGGCGTAGGAAAATGAAATCGTTCACGAAGGGGTTGGGCACTGTAGATCGGGTTCGCCTCCCGGGCTAACCGAGCCCAGTGGTGTGAATGTTGTTGTTTGTCCCAGTTTTCCGTGAAGTGAGTGCACTTAATGACGCGGAACAGCGAAAGCTGTGAGAAAGCTGTCTTGCTGATGACGCCTCACTTTCACTTACAGCTCGGTTGTTTGTTTGCAAGGTGTAGGCGCCTTGATGTTTTGTGTTTGAATGTAGACGTAGCTATTTTCAGTGACTAAGTCCCTTCCCCTCTCCCTGTTATCTTTTCTCTCCCCAAACAGGGTTTGTTTCTTCTTCTTCGTGGTTGTGTGGCAGTTAAGCATCAGTGTGAACCGCTGATGTATTGCTGTCGATGATGATGATGATCTAGTTACTGCGATACGTTCGGCGGACATATCGATATCATATCAGACAACCAACGGTATATGTGGCTGAAAGCTGTTGCCTACCTGCGGTTGACCATCATTGTTCAGAAGAAGTCCCAGCAACTGCAAAGAACTTTTGAAGACTAAAGTTAGGTCATTTCGACTAAATTCTGATTCTGGGGACGGAGAGTTAAAGGCACATTTACGCGGCGAGATAAGCTACATCAAAATGTTTAAATGTTACGTCCTTAACGTAAATAAACAATTCAACGTACCACCTACGAATCTGTAGACAACCCTTCCTGTCGCATCAGCACAGCAAAGGAATGGCTGTTACACGACGATAGAACATACGTCAGATAGAACAGAGTCAAGAGAAATTTCAGAAATCACGTTAATGACTCGTGAACATGGCTTTCTGGTCACTGTCTTTCCCTGCTGAATGTTGGCAAGTGCAGCCACGTGAGTAGACATTGTAATGCGCAGGAACATTGGTACCATACATCCAGCAATTGCTTTTGGGTGGATATTCACGAGTACCAAAACTCTAATGGTAAAATCCAAGTGAAACGTATGGAACATTCACGCGTACGTCCCACGTCATGAATTTTGTGGTAGGCCTGTAAATGGTGCTCAATATTGTCCTCAATTATAGAAGTGCTGGATTTTGTTAAATGATTAGCTTCGTAAATCTTTCGCAGTCTGTTAAACCCACGTCTAATGGGACTACAGTAAGGAAACACATCAAAAATGAAATCAGGAACAGACAGGAGACAGAGGTTAAAAAATAACCTCGGCTACAAGCAACACGGTGTAAAGCTGCGCGACTGTTTCCACACAGTGTTCCTGTCCTACTGATATAAACGTCACTTGATAATGACGTCTCCGATGTCTCCAACAACTCACTGGTATGTAATCAACCTTACATAGGAAGCCACGCTAACAAATGCAGTAGTCTCGAAGTCAGCCGCGATAACCACTTACGTACTGGGGTGAATGCGAGTCCGGTTCAGAACCCCACATTTTACCAGCAAGCAGTAAACATCGAGAATAAACTCCACATCTCATAATGGCGCTGATCAGCGCCATTATGAAAAGGTTGAAGAAAACACAGGTGGGCAGAAGCACACGGAATAATGCCAACACAAAAAACAAAGCAAAGAGAATAGAATTACTTCCCGGTGATGATAATCAATCATTCTGCAACTAGTTATATACAATAATCGTTGTATATACAACAATTATGGTTATATATAAGGGATCGCTAGTTTAAACTAGCGATGCCCTGAAATTCAAGTACGCACTAGGGGCATACTGTAGTGTTCAGTCAAATTCGAAACAAACAAAGTCTGACTAAAAATGTTGACGATTTCGACAGCTCCTTGGGAAATACGGACAGACTTGCGTGCAAAACCCCAACCAGGCCACATTTCAAAAGTGCCACCAGCGATTAAAACAAAGAGCAATTCGGCTCAACGGGTAGTGGACAGAAGACTAGTGTGGCAGATTTTCAGTTACTTTGGTGGTTTGTTTACCGATTTGACGCTGAATTTTCAGGAATTCTCAGTCCAAGTGGTTCTACAGTTTAAATTCACTTTGGAGTCCTGTAACGTGACCGTTATCCGAGTAAACATTGGCCGATCCCTGGACGTTCTTTTAGCGTCTCATGGAAGATTACTGAGTGAACCTAACTGTATATGTGTAAGGCACTCGGGGAGCGGCCAGGAAGTTTACACGCAGTCTTATTAAGCCATGTGACTCAATTAATCCGTGAATTTTTGGCATGCATACATTTATATGATACCACTCGTGAGAAATCGGGGCTTCCGTCGGAGTGTAACCAGCGACAAAGGCTGAATGCTCAAACGCGGTAAGCGCTTTACCAGCTGACCCGCGGAACTACACCGAGAACTATGAAGTTTCGGAATGCGTTTGACATGTTTGGGCAAGCTGTTTCTGTCGCGGGTTCTAATCAAGCCGAAGCCCTGATTTTCCACAGTTGGGTCTCATCAACGTTATCATATTTGCCAAACTGCTCATCAGTAATATATAAGTGATAAGCGCTATCTTTTGAATATCCGGGTTCTTAATAATAGAATCACAAGTCCACAATAACACCTGGAACATGAAATACAAATGCAGAGTCGGAACCCACTCAGCATGTGATTATCAAGTCGAGCTTTGAAAACGGAAATAGAATCAGCAGAAATCACCTGCTCAGAAGGAGCATTCTATACCATACAAACTCATAATGAGAGGAAGCCTTGCCGACTCTCTATGTTGGACTGTGGTGATTGACACTAAACTTACTTCTCATTACTGTTGTTTTATCACATCGTTGGCAATAATATGTACACTTGCTTCCAAGACATAAAATACCTGCTTTGCTTAGTTCAGTTGTTATTACTACTGCGTCGAAACTAGCTCTGGGGTTAAGCTAAGTTAACTACTTCACTGCTGTATCTTTAAAACCTTCCCAGTCGGCGTCGCGGACTTCGGTGACTTCTTACGAAGGATCCCTGTACATTTGAAATTCCGAATACTCATAGTTCATCGAGAGAAATCGAAGATTATTCAGGACGCTCTGGAATATGGTGTTTCACAGGCGAAGAGCTGAAGGCAGAAAAGAAAGCCGCTCACTTCCTCATCGTAACTGACAAATGTGACTACATTTTGGTGGAAGATTTTTCATTTACTGATTCAACAATTTACCTCTCTTTCGAATTCTTGAATAAGCCGTTGTTTTCACGTGTCCAGCCTGTAAGTGTTTAGGCGGCTGTGGAAACCAAGGTTCATATGCCCGTGAGAAATGAAATTTAAATAATCAGGTAGTTTGTTCTTGAAATCCAGACTCGAGCGGCTCGGTGTAATTTCGAGGACCAAGTACAAACTCAACGTCGTGACCGTTCGATCGCTGGAATAAATTCGCGTGATCAGCATCATAAGCTGTTACTGTTCCCGAATTCCATATTCCGGTCGGCTAGAAAATTAGGCCAACACAATCAGTGTATCAAAACTTCTGTGGAAGATCAACTGATGATTGTACACAGTAACAACGCGAGACGATCAGGTCAACAGGGACGGCGGTCCGACAAACTAGCTAATCGAATTGCAACTGATAATAATCGACCTGCGCCAGGTTTGAATATTGCATGACGGTGAAACTTTGCCGTGAGCCATGTGGTGTCAAACATTCCCCAATGATTTGTTGAGTTCGTAACATTAAGTGTTACAGTTGAGGTAAAATTGGTCACATCCAGTCCGTTTGTCACAGTTCAAAGTCTTCTTTAACACAATTCACTTATGACGATGATAAGTGGAATTCCAACTTTCTACTGCTCTTGATGTCAATTCTGCTGGTTCGACCAGTTACATTAAAGAAAACTATCTAGCTAATAATTGTATTGAACATTCATCCACTGAGCACGCCGTTAGTGATGAATCGTTCATCACTGTTAATTTTGTGAAGTGTTTGAAGACGGCAATTTTGAGACCGGCAGTTGTGTAGTGCGCCCGTGTGGTGCTTCAAAGCCGAAAAGTGTTGGAAACGGCCACTAAAAGTTATCAGTATCCTTTCCAGTCTTTCACTCACCCTTAATCCTTATTTAAGATGCCGGAATGTCATCCCAGGAGCTCCATTCTTGTCACACCACGGGCCATCAATGCAGCCTGATGTTAATGAAAATTCAGCACCCTTGCTATAATGGTGTGAGGTTGAAAGGTAAAGTTATACGTAGAGTAACCGGCTTACTCGGGCATGTCTTCGAATGGTGAGCAATATGTTGGCCGTGTCTCGTCCGTGTCTCGTCCGTTTCTCGAGCAAACCACCACGAAAGCCTTCCGAGTTTCTCTTTTTATGGCACCAAGTGCCAAGGCTTTTGGGTAATGATACCCACGATGGTATTTTTTGCATGAACATTGATTCATCTGTTCTAACGGTGAAATGAGTACCATCCATCCACTGCAGTCAACATGGGAGTTCCATCGTCGCACACCCCTTTGGCACAGGGGCTGGTAATTGGTATTCTGAACACGAAGTATAAATCGGGTGAACAGTACACCTCTGAGCGATAGTGCAATCATCCGGCGCTGAACTGTCAGTTAGATCAGGCCACTTTGAGGCCCCCTTGCCTGACAAACCTGGAGCCCCTGGGATGGCATTCCGGTACCTCAAACGAGGAAAATGGACAGGCGAAAAATTGGAAGACTGATAACCATCAGTTTAGTCTGCAGCTGGCAAAAACATAGAATAACAATCGTCCGAATCATGAGTATCCGTGATAAGAGGATTCAACTGTTGCAGCTGAAATGGTTCAAGTAAAAATCGATGTTATCGTCGAAGAAATAACAGGCACCAAATTGGGTCACTAACCGTCTGATAAGTGAAAATCGGACTGCGTGCAGGCTACAAGTTGCACTAGACAACACACGAGCTGTTAATGATGGGATGGGATATATTACTCATGGTTACAAAATCTCAGGTGGAATTTAGATAGAAACAGCTGCGTATTGACGTCAGGCCGAATGGTTTTTAAGAATGATATGGTGGACCGGTACCTTCCTGAAGTACTGAGAGGGAAACACACTGAAAATATGATTGAGATATGTAACTAACCCGAAAATACGCTGGAATAGCTACCATTAGAATTTACTCTCGCATTTAGTGTAAAGTGCGACATAAACTTAATTTGGTCGGGAGATACACATTTATTTATATCTCCCAGATCGAACAAAAGTGAGGGTTGCTGCAACCCGGAGTATGTAGTCCGCCAAGAATATCCCGATCAAAGTATTCTCGAAATGCAAAACCGACTACGAAGGCCAACATGATGACTTTATCCAGGGAGGACGGAACATTTTTCTCAACAAAGAACGTGTATGAATAATTTTTTGGTAAAGCCGATTTTTCCCCTTGCAATACAACTGCCGCACTAAAAAAAGTTTGTATACTTGACTTGAAATATGCATTCTACCATTTCACGAAGTCGCTAATTGCACCGAAATGGCCGTTTCAAAGTCATTTCGACCTTGGAATAACATACCGGCAAAATATGCGATTGCCACAAAACTTTCTGAAGTTTATGTGAAATGTATCACTGGACACACTTCAATAATTCTTAGTTCTTGTCAAATCACACTTTTCGATGTTCACTCCACTGCTAACGAGTGCCATTTTTGGTTATTGATCGTGGGGTGTTGGCCTCAACTATATAGAACTCTGGACAGTTTTGTTTCATTGTTCTCGGATGCACGTAAGCCATAAATATGCAGTTTACTCCGTCAGTGTTCAAAAGCTTCTTGTGTTACACCAGTTTCGCTCGCATTTAGTGGCTTCAGCGATTCGTTCACAGGTTCTCGTCTGGGGATCCATGTCACCCGGATTCATTCGGTTTGTCTGTTTCGAAGTCAGTGGTTTCCTTTTGGCACGAAGGGCGGTAATTGGAAATAGGGTGTAGCACCGCTCTTGAGAGTTACGGGGAATACCAAGAGCAAAATAAATACTAATCCAGCAATTTTAAAGTGGGTGTAAATCTAACAACTCTTTGAAACGGTCCCTAGGAGAACGGCTAACTATCTCTGACGAAAGGTAGCTACATAAGAGAACTGCTGCCTAAAGAAATACTGAGGTCCAAGCTCATGTGGCCTTTTGTCGTGACCCCTCTGAGTTTTATCACTTACTGGGGCAAGCAGTTGCTGCGCGGGTCCTGCGCTAAAGAAAAAGTGTGTGAGCATTGGGCCACTGAGGAGTCTTCGGAACTAGAGTGGATGAAGACGAAGAATTTCCAGACGAGACTGTTAGGAGAAATGTTGCAATTCGGATATGGTACTGATGGCTGCTCGCTGAACGTGTTCACTAACGAGCGTATCCCTCTTCAAACCGGCGTATATAATATGATTAACTTACGCAAGCAGTGGTGTCTTATATGTATATATCCAATGAGGTGTTTGGGAAGTATATCAGTCTATGCCAGAGAAGACTCTTTATCAACTCAAAAGTTCCTAACTTCTTTTCGACGACCATCTGATGATGACGCGGGAGGGATAAACTAGACGGTAGCCAAATCCCTTGGTGGTTTTAGGGACAAATTCCGCGACGTCTATATCTTTTTGTGCACAAGGTATCACGAATAGGTCCCTGACGTCTCTTTCAAGTGACATGCGTGAACACTCGCCGTCGTTTGTCGGGAGGCTGCGGTCCTCCGACCAGCACTTAATACGGTGAAGGCCACTCTGCAATGGACCGGGATCACAGGCATCCCAGATTTTTAAATCATCAACATAAAGGAAGGCGTTGCTAGAAATAAGGTTGGTAACATCAGCGATGTAGAGTATAAACAATTATGGATCGAGTATGGATCCTGAGTAACTCGAGCGGAGACTGGAGAGCGAAAAGAAAAGCCCGATCCCATTTTAATCTGAAGGTCCCGTTACCGAAAAAGGATGCAATACAGTGTAGAATCTCTCCTTGGATGTATAAGAGGAACGTGTGGGAAACGGTCAAATGCACTGGCAAAGTCCGAGAAGATATCATCCGAGGTATGGCCATTGTCTTTGGCGTCTGTCAGGATGTCTATGAAGATTAGCATATTGGTTGTACATGGCCGATCGGGAAGAAAGCCATGTTGGTCACAGCGGGGGAGGTTATTTGAGATGAATTGTTGAAGGATGGCGCGTTTTCACAGGCGCTCCATTACTTTGCATGGGATGCTGGCGAGGCCCATCGGCCGATAACTAGCAAGGGGTATTCATCTCCCTTCCAGTGACGGTCGCCTGCCTTAAATGCAATCCGATAGTTGCGGAGCGACGGATCCACCTCTCTGGGTTACGTAAACCTGTCTGAAAAGCGATCGACCAAGTTGGCGAAAAGGGCACTACCACCCCTGCAGTCTTCGGCTTGGGCTACATCAACTGTGACTCCGCTTAATCTTGACGACAAGAGGCCTTAAATTTGCGGTGATTGCCGACTCACGCTCAACGGATTAAGTTTGCTGAGAAGTTGTGTCGCTGTCGAGCCAGAAGACATCCTGCATTAAATCTGCATCATCATGGCTCAAAATAGTTTTCAGATATCTATATGATGGACGCTTTCTACAAATTCCATCTATCAAAGCTTCCAAAGCTCAGACAACCGTCAGCACTCCCTCCAGGTGGTTTAGGTATGATCTTCTGTTATTTGGTCTGAGCGTGTCACTTGCTATATTTCAAGATGTTATGATAACTAATAACAACAATCCACGGGGCGTTTCCATCTATTAGGATGATATTATTGTGTACGCGGCAGCCATGTTCGTTAATTGTGAGCGATTGTATGCTCTACTTGAACGTTTTGGTTCTCTAAACGTCACCATTAATTCCTTCAAATGCATTTCTGATACTTTCAGATTCTCATGTTTAGGGTTTCTGGTTGATAAGGTTGGTTGCCATTCCGAATCTGATCGTTTTTCATTTCTTTTCGGGACATCCACTCCAAAGACTCGGTGCGTTTTGTTTTTAATGGGTTCTCTTCAATATTGTTCCCGATTCTATCATAATTCTCTTAATAAAACAAAACCTTTATTTGACCTTCCTCAAAATACTTTTGCGTGGACTGACTCAAATGAACGAGCTCTCCGAGTTCCGTTGAATTCCCCGTCGACCGACGCAGTAGTATGTACGCTCTCTCCAAAATTACTATCAGCATTGCGTCCGAATGCGTCCCCAATGGGAATTGGAGCTGTGTTAGAAGAGGACGGCCATCCTGTTAACTGTATTTTCAGACGCCCCAGTGCAGCAAAGCATGGATATGCACAAATATAAGAGGAGACAATAGCGACTCGCTGGGCGATCGCCAGATTTCATAAGTACTTGCACGGTGCTAAGTTCACAATAGTTACTGATCATGAGGCTCTTAAACTCACTTATAATCTCAATAGATCTCTTGCTGAGTCTCTTGAGGATACGGTTTACCGAGAGAGTGTTGCTTTGGTTGCGTATTCATGACATCCAGCACCGTACTGCAAAATTCAATCCCCCATGCTGACTGTTTACGTCGGTAGGCTGACTCCGGTTTAATGCCCCGGCCACTCCGAGTTTCTCGTTTTGAGTTGATTCCTGACGCCCCAAAATACTACCATGCAATTTTGACTTCATTACCCACTGGTTGTAGCTGTAATGTCAGGCAAAGATTTTCTAAATGCCACAAACGTCACAATGAATTTTCTGTTACCTCCGTGGATTTCCATGCCTTTGCACCCATATCACGATCGGCTGTACTAGATGACTCATAATCAGGTCACTTTGAAATTGAAAAGAGGTTATCATTGGCTCATCTGACTTGTTGTTGAATAGAATTGCATGCTAGTGCACTTAATGCTTCTGAAGGTTTTACTCGGGATGTACACAAAACGCAATTGCGACAATCAAAATGGACACCTTTGCCAATGACTTGTGAAGCCTGGCAAAGAATACATGCTAACTATTTTGGTCCATTTCTGGATAAATACAATGCCTTGATTATCTTTGATTTATATTCGCGTTGGTCAGAAGTCTATTCTACGTCGTCAGCAACTGCGGGTTCCACTCTGATTACATCGCAAGAAACGTTCAGTCGGGAAGGAGTACCACGTCTGTTGGTCACTGACAACGTAACTCATTTCACTGCGTAGACGTTCGAGAACCAACTGAAGAAATTGGGATGTCGACATCTTTTGACGGCACCAAAACTTCGTCAGCGCAACGATGTCGTTGAGGATTTTGTGAGTATTCTGAGAAGTGCGATCAGGCCTATCAACCAGTTTAATTTTGAAGGACTGGAGAATGGTGTAGATAACCTCTTGGTGCAGTAACGAAATTCTGACTACTCAACAACCGTGAGCAGTCCAGCTGGTATGTTCAAAAACCGTATCCTTCGAACTAGCATGCCTGAATTAAAATCAGCTGGAGTTGTTTATCATCGTGTCAACGACCTCCGATCACCTCGGGAAATGTGTCCAATAACCTGCATAATCGAATGTGCCGTATAATCGATTTAGATGATAAACCTGTCCATCGTAGACACATCGATCGACTTGTGTATAATTTACCTGTTTCTACTCCCGCAGTGCCTATTACCAACACCGATGGTTCTGAATCTTTTCCAGGCCTAAATTCTTCGGTTAATGATGCTGTTAAGAACAAACCATCAAAATAGCGACCGCCTTAACGCCTCAGAAATAAAAAGCGCAAAAATGATAACAATCCTGACTTCCATTTAAACCGTGTCAGATGTGGTGGTTGTCACTAAACATGTTTCTCACTACTGTTGTCTTATCACATTGTTGATGATAAGCTGTGCAATCGCATTCAAGAGATAAATACCTGATTTGTTTACTTCGGGTGTTACTACCAGCTCTGGGGTTGATCTAAGTTAGTCACTTCAATCCTGTATTTCTAGAATCATCACGTGGATCCACTCATTCAGCATGTGCCACCCCAGCAAGTTATTTTGATCGAAGCTGAACACAGATACGCACTGATGGCTCTTTGTTGTGAAAACTGGAGATGTAACGATACAGTAACCCCCAAGTCGGCGAAATTCTGGGAAATGTTTAGAAATTATTGATCGGCGTTTACAGGACTTGGTCCCGAAGCCCTGGACGACCTTACTAAGAGGTGGTTATACTTTCGGTAAAAGCAATATTTTTTTTAAGAAGTTGTGGCCGGGGCACTGGTTCATTCTTGGGGTGCGGATGGATGGAACTGATTGTTATTTGCTTAAAGCAAGGAGAGCTAATCTAACAAAAATCCTCCGAAATGGCATCTAGACACTACTAATACTTGTGCACTCGCCGCGACGCCAGGTGACCTCGAATTGCACCAGAGACCGGCGTGTCGAGATTCTTCCCAGTACGGACTACCGAAAAACGTATGCCCTCCTGATATTAAGTGATACCAGACAATCAGTATGTATAACCTCGTGCGTTTCGACAACAAAAGTAAACTTAGTTATAAGGAATCAGTGAAAAAGAGTTGAAATCAGTAAGTAAAATGGTCTAGTCATTAAAGTACTGGTGTTACGTCAGCCTTCTACAGCCTCCGAAAACAGCAACAGCGGAGGTGAGGTTAAACTCAAAGAATGATGTATAGAGATGGGGATCAATCCTAACCCTGGAGAACACCACTGCAACTTGTTTGGCAACCAGCAAACGAACAAGCTACACACTCCATATTACAGACTGTTAGCATGAGACTCCATCCGTATTTCTTTACACAGTGCAACAATGCACTTTACCAAGCAGAATAGCACCATTTGAAAGAGCAATTGGTGTGGTGAAATCCAGGTATGCAACGCCTACCTTTATTCCTTGAGCAACTACACTCGTCCACTGATCAGTGGTTGACGGAGCATCCGTCGTATGCGGACTCCCGTTACATCTCTTCTTCGGCGATTGATTGCTGCATTGGCATATGTCGCGTCCGTCCTAGTAACGTTACTGGTTTGTCCACACATAGACTTCCACCCGACCTTAGGTAGAATCACAACTTACGGGATGATGAAACGAAGAGTAACCATAAGCCCTCGCTCCACGTGGAGGTTGTGTTTATTTTAGGAAGACCGTGGTCTGCTCGCTGTAAAATGTGTAAAATTCTTCCCAAACTCCTAGTCCATACTGTACACTGGATCGTAAGGATCTCTGTCCGCCGTCCGCTTGCCGTATAAGATCGGGTTTGATCGTCTCCATGCTTGTCGGTTTATGCGTGCCAATGGAGCCACACACCTTGGAGGCTTTTGTTGACTTCCCGTCAGACGCATAGTTGTGGAGCTAGCTAATTTAGATGTTAACTACGCAACGCGTGCATTTCAGCCTTGAAGATAAGCTGTTACTACCATGTTCTGTTCCTGCCAGGTTCTTGTATTTGTCCGTAGACCCAAGTTTCTTGTTCTATCACAATAAGTTTTCTGCATCCATATAGTGAGTTGCCAGTATGGTGTGGTAGAGAAATTTGCTACAGCCACAACTTAATTCTGCAGCTCTGGCTACAGGGACTCGTTCACAGCACGCGGCGGTTTCGTGGTCCATTTGTGGTTCATTTTCCGATGCTTTTTACTCGACAGGTCGTGCGTTACAGTGCTTTTGGTGTGATCATTTGCCCCACACCTCCTGGTTTTGTGCCACTCTGAAGCTCTACCATTCGTTGAAAGCGCCCGGACTGGATTGTGCCCAAGTAGGGTTCGATGAACGTGGATCCGCTGGGCGGTCACTTGCCAAATGGGTAGGCCACTCCAGCGTCTCTGCGGTCGACAGTGTTGATTCAGCATGCAAACTAACAACTTCCTATGAAGATGCTGCCAACGCCGACCAGCATCACCAGACTCAGCCTGTGATGACCATAAACAATTGAAAAATAAGCGCTCAAGATAAACTCAGTACCTGGTGTTGAGTTGTCTTCACATCTGATGGGCATCGATATGCCTTTGGCCAAAAGTTGGTCTTCTGTTGCCCAGTTATACTCCTTAATATTACAGGACCTCCCGGAGTACTGTAAGTTATATCCTCAGCTATGCGATTAAATAGGGCGCCAACTTAAGCACTTCTTTATGTGCAAATGTAAATACAACCTAGTTGTCCAAATTGTATTATTTTTCTGGCAACGAAACATGCTCTGACACGCGTAAACAAACCGAGGCTGGTTTACTTCGCTCCACGAGTGTTCTAAAAACTGAGTACTTTTAGTAGCTTTTAAACGGTTCCGTAGGCGACGACCAAACTTATTCCGATATCGCTTGAGTCAAACCATAACGCAGGCGCCTGACCGCTGAAAATTTCAACAATATCGCTTATTCTCGCGGCATTATCATCAGAACTGTGTTTATCAATTTTACAAGTTGCGCAGAACACGGCAAAAGCCAGTTGAAGCTTCTTGCATCTGCTTTAAAACTTGGATAAGTGCTTTTACAGAACAGCGTACATTTCTCGCCCTAGCGTATAACCCGATGAATCCTCACAGTGGCTCTCCGAAACCACCGCGATTGCCCCGGAACAAACTGCGTACAAAATAATAATATATTTCTGAACGCACTTGGGAGAAACACTCTCGGATGTGCGTGAACATGACAGATAACCCCGTGCGGTACGAAGCAACAAATGGGGATATAATAAGACAAACAAGAAACCTGTCGGCAGCAGTAGACGTACTCAGAGGGAAAATGTTTACAGTTTACAACGTTTGATGTGCACACCAGGAAAGAAGATGGTTCGCCTGCTCCACAGATGCAGTCCAAGAGATGAGATGTTACATTAATTTACATTTTACAAGGTTAGGTTATGACGACTTTCCAAATATTTCAAGGTCCCGCCGGGAGATACGTGCAAACGCATCTTCGAAGGATTTCGTCGTTGTTTGACGTAACTTCAGTCGGAAAAATGTGGAAATAATTCAGTTTGGTCGAGGGAGGACGGGTAGTTTCAAAATCCGGTGAAGGATTGAACAGGATGCAACGCGGAACCTCGTCGACTGCTCAAAAACGTCAAAACGATGAAAGTATCGCTAATCGCTTGGCCAATATGGGGTTTTGAGCCACCATTCATTGCGAAACGTTTCCCTGCATAAGGGGTGCATGCACTGACACACGACAGAGAACTGTATAAGTTTTCCCCACGGACAGGATCCGACGCTGGAAAGTATAGACTTCTATTCCGATTGATCTGAAGAAGAGTGTCTGAAGTCATTAAGTGATCATCTGTTATAAGCTACGGGCCTAGCTGTTCCCTTGGTGGACTTGTATTGTTGAAATCCCACACCAGCCGGTTAATAAAGGGCTGGATGCAACTCCGCAAATGTGCAAAGCGTACTCCGAGGATTCTAGCCCATTCCCAAATTGAAATAATCGCACTTATTCGAAGTAAAACTCGCTAGGTCTACTTGTATCAGCACCCAAAGCCTGACAAACAAACAAACTGATCTGCATGCACGTTGCTTCAATGACTACTTGTTGATCGTAGTCTACGTGTTCAGATGGCTTCTGAGTATCTTCTCGATTTCTAAAGCACTGTTTACGAACTACATATCGAACTCGTCCGTGGCAAATGGCGTCGACATTTCTGATGGGGTTTCCATGGTAGAAACCAGGGCAAATTCTGTGCTAACGAAGCTTCGGGGGATTAAATTTGTCTGTTGGAGAAGACTATATAACCGCACACTCTTCGGTCATGGGACTGCACGGTTGTCCGTTTCTTTAAGCAACTGGTTTGCATAGCATATTACTGCGAGATTGACTCACGAAGGCTGGAAATGGGTGAACACCACCTTCATCCTCAGAGGTGGTAGTGCAACAATCCCTTTTACTATTGACTTACCTATGTTGTTTGTCAAAGATCCTCGATTCATCATCTAGATATCTACTATCACAAGCACACTGCTTCCCTGAGCAACACCGTTTTCTTGGTGGCCGCTCATGCACCACGGATTTACTGCTAACTGTAGACTACTAGATCACTGCTGCTGATAACAGAGAGAGGGCTGACACTATTTTACTTGGATTCGCCAAGGCGTTCGACAGTGCGCCTCATTCCATTCTACTAGGCAAACCTTACGGTTGTGGTCTCAAGGTTGTTCTTCTCCGCTGATTTGAACCCTATCTACCGAGCAGTTCCTATCGTGTACGGATGGGCCCCACCCTATTTTCCAACTGACTCAGCTCCAGCGGAGGTTCAGAGCTCCCCGTACTAAGGCCACCACTTCTCTCCACCTTCATCAATGACCTGCCATTCTAGACGCTCTCTTTAATACTGTTTCCTGACCACATTAAAATCTGACCTGTTGTCCATAGCAGCCCTGACGATAATATCGCTCCATATCATTGGTTCAAAAAGAGCTTCTCAGAGTTTAGAATCAGCAAGTCCACAGTTATGTGTGCCAGACATAAACGAAACTTTCCCTTGATCCCTCCGCGGAGTACCTCTCCAGGTTGCGGACAAAGAAAAAGATTTGGAACCGTTATATCGCACAACCCCTTCGGTTCTCCTGTTACCGAGGCAGACACCAAGAGAGTAACTGGCCCACTGGACTTTCTGAAGCACTCGTTGGAGAAGCTCCGGCAAGCGTATTTCGAAAACCTTCATGAAGATTTTATGAGCCATCATCTTGAGCAAGATATCCTCGTTTGACCTCCTGATCTTTAGAGCAAACTCATTTTGGAAATTATTTAGGGGTATGCAACAAAGGCCGTCTGTGAACCGGGTGCGAAACCTTACCTATAATAACGGTATATTTATCAACGCATCTGTGAAAAGCACCCTCAGCTGAACGCGATTAATGTACGCACTATGATGCGATACATATAACTACGTGTAAGTAATAACAGTACCACACATCGTTTGTGTGAATAAAACAGCCAAACAGTCGCGATAAGGAAGAAGAACCCACTTTATAAAAAGGTCTTTGAAACGGACGCTTCTGAAGAACAAGTCTCATAATCTCTAATAGTCGCTGAAGAAATAGCCGAGAGTTATATCAATTTACACTTCACAAAGCAAACTCTCACCCACCAGTAAATGTCTTGCCAGAAGGAGATGAGTTGGGAATGGAGGGAATGAATGTCGGAAGAGTTGGTTATCAATTGATGTGGATAGTCCCGGAAAATGTGCAGGAAATTTTGTTCGAACGAGGGAGGACAAGAGAGCACCGACTTCTACGAAAAAATGGGCGGACATCGGGATTGAAGTGTGTTAGTCAACGGAATCTTACAAGTCGCGAGTTATTCAGCCAGTATTGGATTTTGAGTCCGGACATTGCGAAAAGTTTTCTCGTATTATGTTTTTGTGGAATCAAGAATGAAAAGCAGAATTACGTGATGAGTGAATGGAGCATAAACAAAATCTCTTTTCCCATGATTACTCTAGAAAGATAGGCGATCTGACACTAGCACTTATGATCCTGTGGATTCCAAACACTCCGCGTGGATCCCCACTCTATATTGGGGAGGCTAGCTCAGTTAGGAAACACTTCCTGAAACTAAGTATTCAACAGAGAAGTGTTGAGTTTAAATAAAACGCCTTCTCAGTACGGGTCCGTTAAGCCTGGAACTTCCTACCTGAATATTTTTTCAGTGTTGCGGCAGTGCTTGCGTTCGAGACGTGTAGGGATCGCTACTCCACTTCTCAATTCGTGTCCAAGCGCTTCCTATTCTGCACCAATAAAATTGCGCGCGATTCGAAAAGGGCAATTAATTACTGCGTGGATATTAAATTTGACGTTTCTCATATGATTATTTTTGACAACTTTTATACCGTGTAGTCTGCTTATATTTTACTTACGTCCCCGTCTGTCTGAAAAATATTCTTGTATAACAACTTATGATGACCAAAGCTGGTCGTCAAACAAGATCGACCAGTGTCAAAATCACTTGTTCTAGCTCCAAATTAGATATTGAGCGACCTAAGGGCAAACGCTCTAGGCCCAAAGCTTGCAGAGGCCCATCAAAAGATGCTGTATTTGAAGGGAGTGAAGATAAACTGATGGTCCCCACCAATACCCCTCTAACAAAGAACCGTTCTATCCCCCTAGAAAATGTATTGGCGGGATTATTTGGAGAGGTACTTAGACTGGAAGTTGAACTTGCTCAACCAAAAACAAGCAATGCTGCATTCGATTCTCTAAAGGAGAATCTTATCTCTTTACCTTATTAGCACGATCGTTCCCTGAGTGATCTCTGAGCGTTCCCTGAGTGATCCCTGAAAGTTCTAAGGAGACACTGGGAATACTCAGGGGACGGTCGGCAGAAAATTAACGCGCAGCCCCATAATACGATTTGTTGAAATCCGACATATATTTCGAGTGCCCAATATGCCCAACCACGGTTAAGTCTACCGTCTGCCTTCAGCAAACCGGCAATGAGATTCATATTTTTTCGAATGAGTGAAAAAAACAATATAATTAAACAAATTTTATAGTGAAAAAAACAGATCGCGAGCAGTTACCAAGTAGTCCGATGTATTAAACTGAACACCCACTTCTTCGTTCACATCCGCAAGAGCACATTGTTCATTCTAGATCTCGAAATTTTGTGAAAAAAGTTAACTTGTTAGCACGCGTTAGAAGTGGAATATCTCGGTTAATAAGCAAGATACCATAATAACTCATTTGGGCAATCTGATAGAGGACTTACAGTTGTTTCAGAAAATGAAACATTCATTCATGGATGCCTCCGGAATAATGTCGGAAATTCGACTGAACTTGTGCAAAATCCACTTCCTGCTGGCAATGAAAGTGAAACATCTGAGCTACTAAAAATGATAAAAATCTCGTCCAAAAATTCTCGAAACTTACCTCAGAATAATCAGTATGTATAACCTGTCAGCCATGCTCTTTGACGGAACCAACTTGCAGGCGAAAATACCAAATACCAAGGCGCACAGCGAAACCTTAAATGGGCGTGCTGGCGCCTTGGGCACTGTGAAGTTAAGCGTGTTGATGAGTTTAAACAGAATTTTCTTGTGCCAAAAACGCATTATGATTAATTCTCTGACAGAATGCAAATTTACTAATGCTGATATTAGTAAAATGAGTGCGACAAGGTGTTTATTAATGGTTTTTGGTGGGTGTTCCACCTGGAACACTCAAAGATCACTCAGGGAACGGCTGAGTGTTCCAGCGTGCTACCAGGGTATCTCACATCTTCCAAGTTCCGGAAAGTCCCGAGATGGATAACATAGAGAGCGCAAGCATGTTTCTCAACACGTTGACAACAGAAATCACAAAACGGATGCGTGGCACATATAATGCAATCGCATTCAATGTGCCAGATAAGCTTCACCTCGATGGCACTCACAAGGCTACTCACAAGGATTACTCATATAGGCCCGACGTCATATACCTGCATTCGTCTTCGCAAGAAGACTCAAAATATCTGCTGCCCGCTTTTGTTCGAATTCCAGAACGAAACAATTGCGAGACAATTCATCCAACGTCAGGACCTTATCAGGTCCAAAACTTCCCTTGAGAGGGAGTGTCAGAATCGCTTATTGCGCAAAACTATTGCCTCCAAGCGTGTGGCTCATGACACATTCAAACGAGGTACGACGGTGTCCAAGGGCAATGAATCTGGTCCAGCTTAGTGTGTACCTCCGTTCTATTGCATCACACATGAGCATGCTACTCTATCTCTTGAAAACACAAATGACACAACAGAGGACATCACATTCGCTGACTTCGTTAATTTAACAGTAGATCTCGACAGTTCCAGTAACCTGCCTTACGAAATGGTGGCCCCCGTTGCGGAGTCGACTTCCAAACAACAGCATGTAGATAAATATGTCCATATTGAACACATTAAGACGTTTAGATCTCAACCTGCCAACGCGGTAGCTAGATTAGACAACGTAAGGCTCGGACCATCTACCAGTCAGACACACGCTGGCATTCTAACTTTGTACTCATCCCAAAGGAACCCAAAAACCGGCCACCAGGGGACCACTGGCTTTATAAACCCTCCTCAATTCACTATCCTATAAGTCGTTCGTGTTTACCTCCTCCACATTACAAGGGAAAAAATAAGCATGTAAACCTGCATCCAGGGAAAAGAAGGATGTATCTATTACCAACCCCTAATCTCCGGCCTCTTTCCAACAATAGCAATATCTCACGTGACACATCTTTTAAAGCAAGGCTTAACCAGAACCTCACTATTTCCGCCAGAGTTGCTTATCCCACGCCTAACGCCCCTTTTAATACGAACAGCCCCCATAGTATTAATGCTCACATAAATGCAACCTGTGATCCCTTCTCTGACAACGTGCATGTAGATATGACCAATCCATTTCAACCTCACCCTTTTTTATCGCATCACACACCGTTCAAACCTACTCTGCCCAGGCCACCTCCCCTATCCCCACTGCCCCACCACACCCCACCGAGACTTCCAAAATTTTTGTCATGGACTCGGACACAGGCGACATTCCACAAGTCACTGACGCACTCACCAAAACCGCATCAGACCAAGGGTCGTCACTAAAGTTTCTGAATCACCAAGACCCTTCTGCTTCGGACATTTTTAAAGGTCTAAAGATGACGTCGAATAAGGAAAATGCACTAAGTTTATTGCTTTTGAATGCACGCTCACTGGTCAATAAGATGCAAGTTTTCGGGTCTTTCATCTTCTTATATAGTCCTTGCATTATTCTGGTCACCGAAGCTTGGTGTACCCCTGAGACTTCAAACACAATTAAGTGTTGTAGGTTACCATATGTTCCGTAAAAATCGCGTTACAGGACGTGGCGGTGGATGTTTAATCTACTTAAGGGAACAGTATTCCGCAACCATGCTCAGTGAGCCGTGTCTGGATAGAATTGATGACTCATTGTGGCTATCCGTGTCAACTGAATCTTGTAAACTACTCTTAGAATGTGTCTACAGACCACCTAACGTCATTCATGACGACATGACCAATCTTATTAATGGACTA
>LUCH01005565.1:28264-39316 GCA_013368495.1 Paragonimus heterotremus | reverse complement strand
AGATGAGAGTAGCGTTTATTGTAATTAGTGTGAAATGTGAGAATAGAGTACGACGTAGAAATAAAATATGACAACTGCTAAACTGGAGAACGGGAATAGTCTGAGTGAATTCTTTCAGAATCTCAAAACTGTCTTCGGACTGTGATTTCCAGGCATTTTCTGCTGAATCGTATCGCGAGGAATTTATTTGTGGTTCATTCATTCGTGGTTTAAAGTCTCATTCTGTTCGTCAGCGATCACTCGAATGTAAATCTTTAGAACTCACTTCGGCCTTCGATGTAGCTAGACAATTGGAACTAACCCATCAGCAGTCGCTCATTTATGATCAACAACTCTCGTGCTCCGTGTCCCCCAAGCTATTGAGTACCCTCAAATGCTTTTCCTAAATGTATATGACATCGAATGTACGTCAGTCAGAGGCAACTTTCTAGAACAGAATAACTCTTCATTCTGTTTCTGTGGATTTCGCCAAAACAGAAGATATCTGCATTGCTTTCGAAGCAACCAGCCGTCTTTACCAATCAACTCCTATTGCAATCGGCATCACCAATGGTGTGGCATCGTTCCATTGTGCGATCGAGAATATCGCTCGACGAGAGAAACTGTCCGGGACCTTCGTCTACTTGGAAAATCCATCTGCGTCAGTTCAAACGAAGATCATGATCGTAATCTCACACACTTCTTCAACACCAGTCGCAAGTGCGGAATCACTTTCGGTGAGCGAGAAAATGTTATGCAGACGAGCAACATCAAATTGTTTCGTTACGAACTCTCGAACTGTGTCATTAAACTGGATCCGAGGCCACCAGTCCCGTCAAACATCAAGTCGCAAGAGGGGGTTATTGGTGTTTGCTCAGTACTCTCAATGGATTTCACAGTAATCGGTGTGCTCGCCAGAAATAAGACCTTTCCTCTTTCGGAAGGGGCTCCAACTTCGCTTACCAATCTTAAGGAAGAGATCCAAAACTCGACTATCGTTACTGTTGAACCGGGAGTGCCCCTGACAATTGAAACTGACGCACCAGGTATCGCCATCGCCGAAACGCTAAACCAGAATGGACGACCAGTTGTATTTTTCTCCAGAAATTCAAGACCCTCCAAATGCAAGCATTTTTCTGTCGAGAAAGAAGCCTACGCTACTGTGAAAAGCTTTAAAAAGTGGCGGCATTTTTTTCTGGGTCACTAATCAGGTTAGCGAACCGTATCTTTTATGTCCGATCAAAAGTAGACAGGGAAAATGGAGAGCGAGAAAACACAGCGTTGGTGACTTGAACTTTCCAACTTTCAATATAACATTCCTCACCGTCCTGGCCCTGACAGTCGTGTGGCTTATACCCTTTCGCGCAACTTCAAGTACTCTATTTCTCATGCTGTCGATATGGAAACATTTCACGGATCATTATGTCACCCTGGAGGTATCCGTATGTTCCATCCAGTCCATGCACGCAATCTACTGTTCAGCCTAGAAAATGTCAAATAAATCAACGCTCAAAGCAAAGTTTGTGATGAAACCAAACCCCGTTTATTTCATTCTCTCACACACACCTCTGAGAGGAGTAACCTAACCGTTTGAGAAACTAAGCACTGGTTTTAGGGGACCCATCCCTTCATCTTGAAACAAAAAATTCATCTTGAAGATTATCGATTAACTTTCCCGCTTCCCTTTTGCCTATCCGTGTGCCGACGCACTCCTTCTTTACAGTTAAGCACCAGCGTGAACCACTGATGTACTGTTGTCTATGACGATGATGATGAGATTGATTAATTGTCCCAACAGTGTATTTTCCTTTTTAGGTTTGCCTTCATTCATCCGTTCCGATCGTGGTTCTGCTTTCATTTCGAAGGAATTACTGTCATTTCCCCTGGACAACGATATTGCAACCAATCGTACCTCATCCTATAACTCACAGTCAAACGTGTGTTGGAAGGTACCATATGGAAAATCATACTGCTGGCACTCAAACCAAAAAGCCATGGTGTTGAACACTAAAAAACTGTGCTGTCGGATACGCCTAATTCTGTACCTTCCTTACTATGCACGGCGACCAGTTGTACTACGCACGAGCGAACGTTCTGTCGTAACCGTAGGGCTTCTACGAGTCTCTCCTTACCAAGTTGGTCAGCGAACTCCAACAAAGTCCTCTCCAAAAAAAACCGGACATCGAAATATGATCCGCACGTGGAGGCAGTGGAGTTGGCAGAATGTAATCCGACATATGCTCGCGTCCGCCATCTCGACGGCCTTAAGCAATCTGGCAGCAGCTGCGGAAGACATCGTAATGACTGACGAAGCAAAATTAGAGAAGAACAGTGAAGCGTCCGATTCAAACTCAGTGGCTCCTCCGTTATCAGCGCTTGAGGGAAATCGTGAATAATTCCAACACACGTCTACAACACTCTTCTGAGCCAGCAACAGAGAATGAGACCCTACGTTCCCAGGAGCCGAGATGTATAACCTCTACATCAAGTTGGCCAGAATTTGTGTTCCACAACTCACGAAAGTCCAACCGAATTTACTTCCAGAGGGAGTGAATTTTATGCGCTTGTATCTATTCCTTCATCTACATTATTCATCACTCATCACGTTCTCTATTTTGCAGCGCAGTTATATGGCTGTTTACAAATTCAGTAAGGCCTATCGTTTCTGCAACTCACCTTCCCTCGTAGTAAAAGTTCGCTGAACGCACGTTTCGAGTCACCAAGACATCTACGACCAAATAAGAACACCAGGTCTACGCACAATTTTTTCGACGTGATATCACGTAAGCCCTATACCGAGACACAAGAACGTCGGTTTTTCTTGAGGCTATTGTGTTCTTCAGTTAGTAGAGTGACCGATTTGCTCTACTTGCTGAAAACATACACTGAGTTGATACCCTGAAGATTCCGGTGACCTGAATTCTCAGATCCCTCATCTCAGTAGCTTTCTAAATGACCATAGGTTGCCCGAACCCCACCATATATCTAAGAGCCCTCGGTCTCAACCCCGTAATTTGAATTCATTTCGTGGCATCTAACGGCGGTTCCCAGTCAACCACCCACTGGCAAACTTAGCCGAGGTCTCGTTGCATCAAGGACTCTCTCGAATGTCCCATGAGTTTCACATCACCCGCGAGCATGTGTTTCAGGAACAACAATGTCCCCAAAAGTGGCCATGGTGGAACAACATCGATGGCATGTGCAGTGTATGACTTGGAGTTCTTCACCTGCAGATGTACTCTTATTCCGCAGAAACGTCTGTATTCATGCCAAAACACCAGAAGATATCCCTGATGAGTAGTAAGGGATTTTGGATTTCATATAGATTGGACATCACCCGCGACTGATCGTAGCTGTCGCATTCCTACAGACCTTCCAGTCGGCCCCTTCCGAAAAGAAGCACTCGACTCGAGTTTCACCCTCATTAGAGCTCGTCAGTAGCGTATACCCTCGCCCAGGAGGGGATCAGAGTTGTTGCCACACTTCCACGAGGCATCCGTGACCAGCACTGCGTCATTGACTTCCCATTAGGTAAAAGAAAGTGGTTGATCGTTGACATATGATAATTCGGTCATTCCCAATGTAATGTCAGTGGCGCAGTGGTAAACACGGTTGCCTCACGAACAGCGTGGCCGTGGCTTCAGTCCCGGCCAGGGCAAGGATGAGCATTATTGACGAGCTTTAATGACAGTGAAACTCGAGTCTAGTGCTTCTTTTCGAAAGGGACCGAGTGGAAGGTTTATGGGAATGCGACAGCTGCGGTCAATTGTTGGTGATGTTCATCCTATATGAAAACCAGAAGATATAATAAACGCCTCCAGTTTTACCACCGAAAGCCCACGATTTACGGAATCAAAGGCTTTTATAGAGTCCAAATAGCGGATCTCAACATAATCTTCCTTTGCAAGCCGTAGGGTAATCTCGCCTATGAAAGGCAGTATGTTAGAAAGGCAAGTTCTCTTACAAAGCCATGTTGTTGGGCCGCCACGAATTTATACTTAGTGGCGTGTCGCGCTATCTTGTCCCTTAGGATCCGTTAAAGCGCTTTTAAGACAACTGAGGTAGGGCTCACAGGCCCGCAGTTTGAGGTCTCTTCCATACTGTCCCCTTTGTGTATCGATGCGACAGTGGCTACCTTCCAGTCAACGGGCAGTTTGGCTTCACCAAGCGATTTGTTAAATAATCCAGCCAAAGCAGGAGCTAATATATCAGCAAATTATCTCACAATTGCCGGGTGAATGTCATAGGAGCCAGTTACCTTTGTAACTCTCCAACAGTAACTGCCGCTTCATTCCTAATGGGTACGTCGAGCGCGACGTAAGCGTTCGCTGATCCGCCACCGCCGTTTGTGTGCACCTTCTCAAAAAATTGAAGCAACGCTCTGGCTACCTCTCTACTATTGGACGCGTTTTTTCCTTGTTCGTTACTGATGCACCCAATGTACACTTGGATGGAGGCTTTGGACTGGACGTAAACGTAATACGTCCTTCAGTTCTGTCTGTCTCGCTGAGCCAAGTTCCCCTGGTATGCCAGTCAGCAATTCCGCTGGACCTGACTGACCCTGCGCTGTACCAATCTGTACTCCGGATAACGATCATATCTGTCTGTGCGTTCGAATCCTTCCCAAGCCTTACGCGTCAAGGTTTGAAGCTAGCTCGTTCTGCTCTTCCACCACAGTGGCTTTGCGTGGCAGACAACCCCTCGAAGTGAGGCAAACTTAACAGCCAATTCCCGCAAATTGTTTTTGTGCCTGGCCCAAATTACCTCAACATCGCAATCTTCCCTCTGCTTTGGTTACGCTTTTAATTCCGCCTCAATGATCACTTCGTCAGCTTTATTAACCCTATAGGCCTGAAGCAATTCATTCGAGGGTTTAAACATCGCTCACGCGAATGACAGCCTAACGGTCTCATAATGGTTTAGACCAAAAGGAGGTCCGACCTCGGAGTTGCCTATGTAAATCGGATTCCTAGTCGTCACCAAATCTAACACGGCTGCTGTCTGGTCAGACCTCCACCGGATGGGTTGTCTTCTGTGTGAAACCAGGGATTTGGTGTGAGACTTTAAGAACATATTAACCGAACGACACTTTTAGTGCTTGCTCCTCTACTCGTCCAACTACCGGTGCTTCCAAATATTCAAGAAAGGGGATTCAACGCGCTTGTAACGACCTGGAGATTTCACTGGCCTGCCTGCGGTTTGATGTGTAGAATAATTCCAAAACTCACCGTTGCATACTGTACCTAGGCCATTAAAAAAAGTTCGCATGATGTATGTCGTCCGATTGTTTGTCTGCAAGCCATGTGACCGCGGCGTGAACCCGAACGCACACGTGTGACAAACATTTCCGGTTTAATCGCTTGTCGGCGGTCGGTCTCTAGCCTCTCTAGCTAATTTTCGTGTAGGTGTCATTTCCAGTGCTATAAGAGACCCTTTGCATATTTCGAGGAATGGATATTCCGTCTCTCTTCTCAACGGCCTTTTTATATTCTGCGTCCGGTAAACTCGTGCCTGGGGAAGACGACCCAGTACGCCGTGCACTAAATTGGTGAGCCCGTATACCAATCGATTTCCTTTCAGAATTTTTGTTTTGGTTCACTATAACTTAATGAGCCACAGGCATATCTCTCGTATAACTATTGTTGTCATCCAAGAACGCGGATGCCACAACGGTTGTTTATTCGACAAAGCAACACATGGGTTAAGCGTTATAATAAGACCAGAAACAAAACCACTCAGTTGCACGCGGTTTTCAGCCACAGACAGTCTCGGCTGCCACAGACGTCAGTGCTCAGTTCCATTAAGTAGCAGGGACCATTATAGGTGATGTTGCATTCTGAAGCTCTTTCCTGCATTTTTCGCTGTGGATTGCACGGTGTCAAAATATATGTTCTGGTCCAACTACTGAATAGCCGCGATATGGGTAGTATAACACAATCGCTCGTAGTCACTGCACCATGAGTTACTATGTTCATGTTTCATATATATACTCGTTTCTAACTCGATTCATTATCCATTCCGCTATAACGGATGCTCAGTCTTACGTTTTGTCTGAAGCTTTGGTCAGTGTGCTATCCGCACCGTTTGCACCATTTCCAGAAAACGATGCTAGATCGTGGTTTGCTCGGTTAGAAGCCAAATTTGCACTGAAGCAAATTAGTTCAGAGCTAACACGTTTTCACCACGTAGTTGCGGCACTGCCACCTCACGTCATTGACGAGGTGAACGATATTCTGGAGTTACCGTACTCCACGAAACCTTAAGAGCGACTGAAACTCGCCGTAACTAAACACGTCGGTTTGTCAGACCGTCAACTTGTTTCTGAGCTTCTGAGTGTGGCTGAGCTCTGTCACCGTAAACCGCCGCAGCTCCTTCGCTGAACGCAACGGTTAGCAAGTACGACACAGGTAGAAGAGGTTCTGCTCAAAGAGATGTGGCTCCATTGTTCGCCTAAAGATATGCAAAGCACCCTTAGCGCAAGCCTGTTAGCGGTCTCGTAAACTGTAGCTGACATAACCGACCGAATTGGGGAAACATACGGCAACACTGTTTTCAAACTCACTTCGAGCAGTCAGAGCGCGATTGCCGCTTGGACTCCTCAAGTAGCTGACCCTGCCCAGAAAATTCAGGCTTTAACGACGCACCGTTCGAGGTCACACTCGACTGCACTCACTGGACGACATAATAGCCGCTCAGGGTTGCGTGTACCTCATCAATCGCCATCGAATGGTAATCCCGATCATTGCTAGTATCACCAGCAATTTGGCAACAACGCCCGATGATGCCAATAGCCTTGTGCTTTTGGTCCAGTTAGCAAACAGGACAACCAAATCCTCATGGCTACCAACGTAGCCGGTCCGCCTGGTCGTCCGTTCCTTCTGAAAGGTCGCGAAGCTGGGGTCCGCTATCTTCTCAACACAGGTGTCGAGATTAACGTGATCCCACATGAAGCCCACGACTTGAACGGATCGGTCACACCTAACCTTCGCGCGGCCAATGGGAGCACTATTAAAGTGTTCGGTCAGCGCTCTCGTACACTCAACTTGGGTCTTTCTGGGCCCTTCCGCTGGATCTTCACGATCGCCTATGTCCAAATGATGACGATCGGCGTCGATCTTCTCCAACACTTCGACCTTTTGGTAGACTCTAGACGGCGCCGTCTAGTTGATCAAACGACACAGCTTGCCGTTACCGAGATTCTGACCGATAAGTTATTCATCAATCCCGTGTATCAAAGCTCTATGAAACTAGCTTCCTTTAATTTCTTAACCAACAAATATCTGTCTGTTTGTCGACAGTCTTCACCTCCACCTGCCGTCACAGGTTCCACGAGGCACCAGATAGTCACAGCAGGCCTACCAGTGTTCGCCAAAGCCCGCAGATTGACACCGGATAAGCTACAAATAGCTCGCGCTGAATTTGGGCACATGCTCGAGCTCGGAAACATTCGTCTGTCCAATAGTCCGTGGGTCTCATTACTCCACATGTTCCCCAAAGCGTTAGGCGATTGGCGCCCTCGTGGAGACTATCGTTCGCTCAACAACGCCACGATAACTGACAGGTACCCAATCCCGCATAAACAGGACATCACGGCTACCCTTCATGGTACCAGTGTGTTTTCAGGAATCGATCTGGTACGCGCCTACCACCAGACCCCAGTTTCGGAGAACGATGTTGCGAAGACAGTCATCATCGCCTTGTTTGGCTTATTCGAATGTCTACGTATGCCATTCGGTTTGCGAAACGCCGCACAAACGTTCAAACGTTTTATGGACGACATTACACGAGGTCAGGATTTTGTCCATCCCTAAACCGACGACTTATTAGTCGCAAGTGCGTCTCAAGAAGAACACCAGATTCATCTGAGACAGCTTTTCGACCGATTGGCAACTTGTGGGGATAACGATTAATGCGGACAAATGCGCGTTGGGCCAGCCTGCAATAGACTTCCTGGAACGCCACGTTGATCAACACGGTATTCGACCTTTGACCGATAAGGTAGGAGCAAACCGCGACTTTCCCCGTCTTACAACTCTCGCCGCCATCCGTCGGTTTAACGGAATGGTTAACTATTCCAGACGATTTATTCCTCATTGTGCTCAGCTTATGCAGTCTTTAACCGACTTACTCCGCGGCCGTGTCAACGGAGACGTAGAGTTACCGGCGGCTGCTATCGAATCGTTCGATCGAACTAAGAATGTGTTGGCTACCGCCGTCATGTTACATCACCTTAACTCGGTCGCGGAAATAAGTACAGCTGTCGACCCATCAAACACCGTAGTCGGCGCCGTGCTTCAACGGTTCGCCGATGTACTCTGGAAACCGCTCGCTTTCTTTTCCAGACGTCTACTTCCGGCTGAAACAAGGTATAACATGTTAGGTCTTAAGTTGTTAGTAATCTACTCGGCCGTTTGTCATTTCCGAGACCTACTCGAGTGAATCTAGTTTGTGATTTTCACCAACTACAAGCCGTTGAGTTTTGCCTCTCGCAGTAGGTCCTATAGGCATTCGCCCCGCGAAGTTCGACAGTTAAACGCCTTATCTGCATTCACGTCAGGTATACGCCACGTCTACGACAGCGACAACGTTGTGGTCGATGCTTTAACCCGGTTGTCGGAACTATTTAGTCACAACTCAATCGACTTAAACGCTATGGCCAACACGCAACGTTCGGAAATCGATTTCCGCGCTGCCGACAAACTGCTCTACGTCTGACAGACCAGCCTTTGTCAGCACCTGTAGGCACGATTCTTTGAGATACTTCCGCTGGACGTCCGCGTCTAGTGGCTCCTCATCTTTTCCGACGACGTGTGTTCGACACAATATACAATATCGTCCATCATAGCATCCGGACCGCGGCCAAGCTCATTTCCGATAGGTACGTTTGGTCCGATATCTAAAAGAATGTCAGAAACTGGGTGCGCGCTTGTTTAGCTTGTCAACAGGCTAAAACCCATTGCCACGTATCAGCCCCTGCAGGCCGATATCCGACTTCTCCTTCTTGTCTGTCCCACGTGCACATCGACAGGGTTGATCCTCTGCTACCGTTTAATGATATGTCGTGTCTTCTCACGACGATCGATCGTCTCACCCGATGGCCCGAAGCTGTCCCAGTAGCCAACGTCGCCACCGAAACAATATCCCACTGCATGGTTGCCCCGCCACTGTGACAACCAGCCGCGGTCCGCAATTTAAAAGTGACTGCTTCGCAGAAACGCTGCATATTTTACGATGCCGCCGCTTTCGTACTACAGCTCACCATCCATTTGCATATGGAATGGTTGACCGCTTTCATCGATAGCTGAAAGCAGCGTTCAGTGCGGTCGACTCCATCTACTGGACGGAAGACCTGCCAACAGTGTTACTTGGTATCCTTGCGGCCCTCAAGGTCGACCTTCAGGTTTCCAGTGTAACGCATCGTGTTGCCGTGTTCTTGGCATCAGTTTTATTTCCGGTTGTGTAAGTCGTGTGTATGTCTTACCGGGCCTTTTGCTCACGCTTGTTTTTTATTGTCCTCTTTCACAGCCCTATCGTTGAAACCCTTACTTTAGAAGAAGGCTATCCCCCGCTGTCTCCACGTTGCCCAAAGTTGGTTTGCGGATGTAACGGGCACACGAAGCCAGAGCGTCTGGCTTACCTGTTACGCCAGCGCCGAACTTCTTTACGGTCAGCAACCACGTTTGCCTGAGGATTATTTCTCCATCACCAAAGGCAACTCTAGATACCATGCCGCTTTTGCCCAACAGCTCGCCGTCCAGGTTCGTCGCTTCGTCTCGACGGACGCCCGGCAGCAAACCCGTAAGGCTTTCATCCCGCACGCCCTCCATCAAGGTACGCGCGTCTTTGTACGCGTGGATGGGCAGTGATGTCCCCTAGAACGTCCAAGGGGAGTAGCTTTCAAGGTGCTGCAAAGAAATGATCGGGTGTATATCATAGATCGCTTAGTCAAGCGATAAGCCGTCTCCATCGACGGCTTCAAGACGGCTTACTACGAAGTCCCAGAAACGTCTGCAGTCGAGTTCCTCCTCGTCCGCCATCCAGCCCATGCTTGCTGACTCTGCCATCAGCAGCGCGGATAAGCCGACCCCGGAAACTCCGATATATACACTCCCGCCATCGATCACTACTCGTTCAGGACGCAAAGTACACTAGCCGAAGCGTTTAGTAGAACGACAGGATTGTATAAACCAGCAGTCGCAAAACAAAGAAAGCATAAAAACGCTTCCAAAACTACAAAAATTTGGGTGCTTTTGTCCATGCTGTTTATTCAGAAGTTCGTTTTTTGTTGCGTAATTTGTTTGAGTATGTCGCTCATTTTTGTATCGATACTCAGCCGATTTCCCTTTATTTTCTGTCACATGTTCTGTCCGGCGCAGGCATGACGCATGTGACACCACCGATCGCGACCACCCCCGGTTTCATATTCAGTGTCGTTCGCGAGCGTTAACTGGACACCCCAACCCGAACATTCACACGTTTGCGGTTGTTTCGGTAATTTTAAGGGAGGATGCTTGAGGAAGAGCTCTCTAGGAACCGTGAGCATTACTGCTCCTCTACCTGCTGTGTCTGGGGATCGTCGTACCAATCGCAGGCGGATTGGCCATCGCCTGGTATGCCTTGAACCAGACCGGGCCAGGAGTGGTCGGCCCCAGTTATCCTCGTCACGATCGAAGGGTTGTTGCCAAAGAACCGTACTAGGGGGAGCTGTGTATTTATCTTTAGCGATTATAACAAATGATGATTTTGGTGGTTGCATTTACGTGTACATTTCTGATGAACTTGGTTATCACCTACTTTATTTTTAGTAAATCTATCACTTTTGTAATATCCGTCCCGGGGCTAAAATCAAACTCGGTCCGTGCCTAGCTAGCTTGACGTGCCTCCCCTTTGCAGGGTCGATACGAACATGCAGAGGTCAACGCGCTGAATTCTTCCTTTTCATTGTCGATTGGCTTTCGATAGTGACTAAATAATGGGAATTAATCTGTTGGGTCAGATCTAACGGACCCGGAGATTTCACTGGCCTGCCTGCGGTTTGATGTGTAAAATAATTCCAAAACTCACCGTTGCATA
>LUCH01005565.1:0-26614 GCA_013368495.1 Paragonimus heterotremus | reverse complement strand
ACAACCAACGAAGTCGAAGATGATGATTACCATGTACCCCAAACGCTTCAAATACAGGTTTATCATCAATTTCCGCATGTGTCCTTTCTCCAAATTGTTCGTGGTAGAAGTGGTTTGGAAGGAGCGGCTACTGGTGTTAACACATACTGCATACCCAGACGCCGATCATAACTTAAGTCAATCGGGTAGAGGAGATACTAGTGTGAACGTATACTGCATACCCTGACGTTTTCCATGGCTTCATTGAATGAGGTTGAAGCATCTATTAGTGATAACTTATATTGTGTACACATATGTTCTTCCTCGCTTAAGTTATTCGGTTTGGGGCATCTCGTGGTGTGAATGCATATTGAAACGTTATACATAGTTCACGTTAATCAGGTTGATGTGGCTACTTGTGTGAACGCACACTTCATTTCGTGACGTTCTTGGTGGCCTACGTTAATCGAGTGGAGCAGCTGCTTGTGTAAACGCATACTGCATACCTTGTCATCATTCACAGCTCAAGTGAATCGAGTTGGAATAGCCCCTAGTGTAAACACATACTGCATTCTGAGACGCTGTCGATAGCCTAAGTCAACCTGGTGGAGCAGCTACTCTTGTGAACCTATATTGCATACGCAGACGTTATTCATAGCTTAAGTGAATGAGGTTGAAGCATTCATTAGTGTGGATGCATACTGAGACGTTATTCACGGCTCAAGTTGGTCAAGTTGAAGCAGCCACTAATGTGAACCCATATTGCACACGCTGACGTTCATCATCTTCAACATATACAGCAACACATCAGTGGTTTACACTGATGCTTAACTGGCACATTTTGTATGGGCTGAGATAACGCCAGGGCGCCCACACCCAGACAAGAGAACGATTAGGATTCTCAACCAAAGCCTTTGGCTCAAAAGCCTAAACCGCAAGACAGCGGGTGGTTGACAGTGTACCGGAACTGGTACTTTTTTCGGTAAAAGATTCCAACCCTCTTCCAACCCCCAACATGGAGGGCTAGGAGACTTGTTCGTCAGACCTCTACCTATTGGCCTGCTTGGCATGAGTGACTGTATCGTTGTGGTGGCCACACCGTCCTGTTTAGCCCACTAGGTCATGCAGATGCGTAAGCCGTCACACCAAGTCAGGGTCGTCTATTTGTGTTAGTTGTGACGTTACTCATAGTTCAACTGAATAAGGTTGAAACAGCTACCAGTGTGCTCAGAATCAGCAGTGTTTGATAATTAGTCCAACTATATTGTATTATACACAGCTCTTATGTGGGACATGAGGTGGGGAACAACTTGACGTGTTGGTTCGCGGAACATCCCCTTCCGAGTATGGCTATGAAGTGGTACTTGGCGAACAGTCAGCTTCCGACATTGGCGATAGACTGAAAGCGTAACATATATAATATACTGCAATCGGCTTACTCGGACATATCTTCGATATTTTCTGTTTAAATAATTCATCAATCTGGGGGAACTTTGAAGTAAGGATCTAAAGGGTGGAGATGGGCAAGCGATTGACTGATCGGCCGGCTTGCGGTTCATTATCGATACCGGAACAGAGCTCAGCGTCATTCCACCACAACCCAATGATCGACTTCAATCTGGCCAGCACATTTTACAGGCTATAAATCGAAGTCCATCAAAACCTATAGGGAACACACTTTCACTGTCGATCTCAGTCTCCGGTGATGTTTTCGATGGATATTCCTGCTCGCTGACGTCCAAACGCCACCGATCGTTGCCGACTTCCTGGCACATGTTAACCTTTCTGTTCATGTCGAGAGGCGTAAGCTAATTGAGAACGCCGCTGCGTACACCATGAACGGTGCCAAATCGGCGATTGCACCACTAGGCATCCGGCCCCCTCTTTCACCAACACCGTCCCTCGCAGGGCTGCTGAAAGAGTTCCCCTCGTTAACTTGACCGTGCTCACATACCGAGACGGTTAAACACAATGTGGTACATCACATTATAACACGAGGTCCTCCGATTATCTCTCGTCCACGCCGTTTACCCCTAGACAAAATCAAAATAGCCAAGGCTGAATTCGAACATATGCTTCAGATGGGTATAATTCGACCTTGGCACAGCTCTTAGGTGACACCAGGACACATGGTACCCAGAAGGTCTCCAGGCGATTGGGCTGCGTGTAATCGGTAGACCGTAAATGTCTCTGCCATCTTTTAGTTGAAATTTTGTGACATGTTGCATTTCCTGGAATCCTAAAATTCTGTAGCCTCAAGATTTCTTTGTTTCAATCTTCCGAAGAGGTAAGCAAGGAATATGGCGTAATTCAATGGACTAGGGATAAATGGATAAATAAAGCAGAGTGGCACTTCACGTACTTTAAGAAAATGGAAGGTAGAATGTAATGAAAATCGATGTCATCGACGTGGAAACACATGCTTCTTTTTAAAGTTGGACGTGACTGAGCAGGAAGGCGTGACTATAATTTCGACGGCCCCTAGTAGCACGACCGTTCCCTGAGTGATCTTTGAGCGTTCACTTAGTGTTTCCAGAGCGTTCCCTGAGTGATTCCTGGGCGTTCTAAAGAGACACTTTGGGATCGCTCAGGGAACGGTCGACAGAAAATTTGCGCACAGCCCCATAATATGATTTGTTGAAATCCCACCTATATTTCGAGTGCCTGATATACCCAACCACGGTCAAATCTACCGTCTGCCTTCAGCAAAACAGCGACGAAATTCACATATCCTCGAACAAGTGAAAAACCGATATGATTAAACAATTTTTATAGTGAAAAAACAGATCTCGAACAGTTACCAACTAGTCCAACATACTAAAATGAACGTTCACTTTTTCGTTCACACCCGCAAGAACGCATTGTTTATTCCAGATCTTGAAATATGTAAAAAAAACAAGTTATTGGCACGCGTTAGAAGTTGAATATCTCGGTTAATAAGCAAGATACCATAATAACTCGTTTGGACGGTCTGATAGAGAATTTACAGTTGTTTCAGAAAATGAAACATTCATTCATGAATGCATCCGGAATGATGTTAGAAATTCCGTTGAACTTTTGCAAAATCCACTTCCTGCAGACCGTGGGAGTGGAACATCTCAACTAATAAGAAAGATATAATAATCTCATCCAGAAATTTTCGAAACTTACCTCAGAATAATCAATATGTATAACTTGTCAGCCATGCTCATCGACGGAACCATCTTGTATTCGAAAATGCCACATACCAAGGTTCAAAGCAAAATCCAACATGGACGTGCTGCCGCCTTGGCGCGCTGTGAAATTGAGTGTATTGATGAGTTTGAACAAAATTTTCTTGTGCCAAAAAGACGTTATGATTGATTCTCTGATAGAATGCGAATTTATTAAAGCCAACATTAGTGAAAAGAGTGCAATAAAGTATCTATTAACGGTTTTTGGTGTTCTAACTGGAACACTCAAAGATCGCTCAGAAAACGGCTGAGTGTTCCAGTGTGCTGCTAGGGGTGGAACTGTTTTTGAAACGTGAGTACCAAGATTTTATAAAACTACCAAAGTGAAAAACGCCTGAAAACCTACTTCAACGTAGTACAATACAAAAAGGCCGGACAAGTAAGTCGTGTTTTATATGTTATGTTCGCCATCTCCCAAATAGCACGCCCCATATGGTCCCTCAGGGGACCCCAGAGGGATTTTGGGGGCAATGCATTTTGGGTAAATAGTTGACACCAAGCAGTGATTTTTATTTTCCCTTTGATATAATTAACACTACGCAACGACGTGATGACAGCCAGTAACAGATCACGACAACCTACCGGCAGGTGAAGTCAACCCACATGGCACTCAATTAGTTCTGTGGAAGTGATCCATTAACACGAAACAAAAAGTGACGCATGTTAACATATAGGCACCAACAACAACAGCAGAAATGAAGAAATCGCAAGAAGTACATAGCATGGGACACTGCCAAGTATTTGTCCTGAAAAACCAAATTATTTACAGAGTCCCATTTTGCCCCATTAAAGATGGGGCTGTGTGCAGCTTGAGCTTTACCATTTGTTGGTACCACCGTTGTTGACTTCTCCGTGAAATCCGGATATACGCTGGAAAGGAGAGTTATATTCACACTTCGTGACATCGTTGATTGACCGCATGTTCACTTGTCGTCTGGTGTATGGTTTTTGTTTATCTTAGTTTTCCCAATTTTGCCATAGACCTCTCATTGTGTTGTGAATAATTATTGCGTTTTATATTCCAGCTCATGTCTTGCGATGACTGGTAACAGCACTCCCTTTACAATAGCAGCCACGACTTGTCAAAATAACGTGTCACTGAGACATCTGTTGATAACAACTGTTGGTCAGTATTTTCACCAACGTCAGAGTTCAGCGTAACTTGTATGTACGCTCACCTATTTATAATCTGGTGCTTGTTTAACTTCCAGACAGCCAAGTTTTACTGTAGATGTTGTGGAATAGTCTGAACACGCATTGTCACCGTGTTTTCGGATGCAAGTCATCTGGGCTCAGGAGGTCTCCGGGCTCACCAAAAGGCACAGCTATTTCACGTCATTTCTTATCTGTCGTTTAGTAGATATTTTTTGTTTGTCAAGAGGCACTTTAGATTACTATCTCAATCTAATCGACAGCTATTTAACTCGCACGTACATGAGGTCTTGTGGTGCGAAAAGAATCCCCGCAACTGTGTGGAACGACTGTTGTTCACCTTCTCGCATACGGACTGCCACTACCGTTCGGTTCTATTATCGGCAGTAATCAGTAGGTTTTTCAAGTTATCGCTTGCGTATCTTCGCCCTTTAGATCCCCAACTCAATGTTTCCCAAGTTTAATGAATTGTATAGGCAGAAAATATTGAAGACGTGCCCGAGTAAGCGGGTTGCAGTATAAATATTACACTTTCAATCTATCGCCAATGCAGGCACCCGGTTGCTCGCCAAGTACCACCCCATAATAGTACCCGGGAAGGGCAATCCCGCGAACCAACTCTTCAAACTGTTCTCCATCCTACATCACACATTCGAGTTTCATATAGTGTAGTATACTTGAATTCATCACCAAACGTTGTTGATTGTGACCTATTCAGAGAATAAGATCGCCAGCTTGGCCCGGTTGACCTGACTCATGAAGGTCTGGGTATGAAGTATGCGTTCATACTAGTAGCTACTCACCCCCATTGACTTAGGCTATCATCAACGTCTCAGAATACAGCACGTGCTTTCATTAGGGGGTTATTCCAACCTGATTCGCTAAGGCTATGATCGGCGTCTTAGTATGCAGCATAGGTTCACACTAGTGAATTCGTATTTTATCGTCACCTTGGCTAAGCTCTCAGTCGCCTGGCCCAAACAGAGGAATCAGAAAAGAAATGGCTGCACTGTTTATTGGACGAGCGAAACGAGGCGAGGCAAACTGAAGCCACAGAAGCTCTAGATCTGTAGGACAAAACGATTACCATAGATGGTCGACAGACACGAAGCGAATCAAATGAGACCGTCATATATGGCACTCAGGGAATCAGAACAAATCACGTTACAGGGGTCGTCAGAAGGCGACTTCAGGCAAACGCCGTTCAGAGAGCGCGCAGACGTTCGACCGCACGTTTGCAATATGATTGGCTGGATGGGACCGCGCTACCATCCACGACCATACTATCCGAGCTGGGTCGGTCGATCGATATGGCGTGACGCGTCCTGGCTGTCTCGTTAGAAGATACGCCTCCTAACAATGTTTCAACCTCATTCACTCAGCCGTAAATAACGTCTGGTTATGCAGTATGCGCTCACTCTGATAGCTGCTGCACCCGATTGACTTAGACTATCAGCAACGTCTCAGCATGCAGTATACGTTCACACTAGTATCTCCTCTACCCGATTGACTTAAGTTATGATCGGCGTCTGGGTATGCAGTATGTGTTCACACTAGTAGCTGCTCCTTCCAAACCACTTCTACCACGAACAATTTGGAGAAAGGACACATGCGGAAATTGATGATAAACCTGTATTTGAAGCGTTTGGGGTACATGGTAATCATCATCTTCGACTTCGTTGGTTGTGATATTGATTGGAATATTTTTCTGCACCGCGATAGATAATTGGCGTTCTGAAAATCATAGTGTGATTGGCTGAGAGGTATACGTCCTAGCGATCGGCAGGCAGCTTGATTTCATCTGTTTCTTCATATTGTTCCGCGTGAACGCCATGCGACCTCACTCCGGTTAAAAATAATGCGGCATAGCGAAGAGAATTTACTTCTGAAGATCCCCGAAGATAGGGTGGGACATGACACTCTTTTCTTACGCCGTTCCATAAACACCGAAGATGGAAACAACCGTATGATGGCGTCACTTCCAACCATTTCTAAGAGCAACGTTTCATTGACTAATATCTACCTGAAATCTTGCAAACGAAGAGAAATATTATAAGTCGTATAGGCAATGAAGCTGGAAATGTTGTCATACAGGTTTTGCTATTAAATATGTCAGTGTTCTTGTTAAAATGCAATGCCAACACTGTATGTTCGTATATTTCCATTTCGACCATATCTGTCAAACGCCGCAAAATGAAGCAATCACAGGCTATATGATGACGTATTTTATCTTGAAAATGACAATGCTTGTACTTGTGTGACTTGGAAATGTGAGCTAACTCCAACGACGGGTTATTTTCGTAAAAATGGTGGAAAATCTTCTCATCACCAAACCAATATTGTTGGACTTATTCGATGTATTTCAACTTTTCCTTCAACGCCGTTTATTTACAACTGATGTACTGTAAGTGCTTTGCTCAAAATTCCGATTTTGAAGTTTCAATAAATACTTGAAAATCGAAGATTTGCGCCGAACCGACAGTTTCGCCTTTTGAACGCCCTTCAGGGTTAATCCCGTGAAGCGGATACTTGCCCTAACTGCGTACATTTTCCTTCTAATTCTCATTCTCTGTTCCAATACTCATTGAGTTTCGAAAACAGCACACCAAATAAGAACCCCCACGTCTTCGTTTTGAATACCAGCATATTCAAGTCCTGTCAGGTGAGCCCACTGTTGCGGCTCCACCGGAGATGGCCTGTCGACCTACGTAACCGGTAACTTATCAACATTATAGGCTGACTCTACAGAAATGGCACTGGTTTTGTCCAGCGATTGAGCTTGAAATGTCACCCGATGGCATGGCACCATACGAGTACCATGGAGAGTGCGAATCGAAATCCGAAAGCGAGTACCCGGCAAATCGAGCTTGCTAGCTGTCCTGTCGTCTACTAAGGTGGTGTCCGAACCATATGTTTCAATGGAGCACGTTTGGCACGGTAACTGGACAAGCACAAAGCCCAAAAGAAAACTTTTTCACTAGCTAAATTTACACCACAATGGACAGCCTCTTAAGTTGTCTTGGACACACGCGTTGACATATTATCATGCATCAGATTATGGTGACGCCCACCACAACCAGACCACAGACACTTAACATAGACTCTACGTGACTTGGCCATGTGGTTGGCTTTTAAACAAATAAAAAAACTTCTGCTGAGTCTGACTGTACTCCGACGTTGTTCTAGCGATTGAGCAATGAAGTGCAAGGTCGTGGTCACTTCCACACAGAGAGCAACCGGCAGCCTGATTGTTTAAGCTGGTGGCTTTCACGTTGGCATGGCAGTTGGACCTCTTCGGGTCAGCAGCATCCAAAGTACTAGGAGTAGTGAACTTCGGATCAGAAAACCCAACTACTTGGCCATATTCATTACTAGCTACAGATATTCTTTTTTCAATGAAGATTAACAAATCGGCGGAAGTGGGTCATCTTCTAGAAGTCATTATGTTGCCAGCCATATCACCTCACCTTTCCTGCAGGCCTCTGGGCAATCGTTCAACCAAAGGGATCAAATTGGTAGATCTATTCAACTCCCCCGACCTACCCAATTGGGACAGCGTGATAATACATGTTTGCATTTGGGTGGCTGAACCCCTGAGGCCATCCAAGTCAGAAACACCTAACTTAGGACCACCAAACAGTTCATGAGTTGCAGACCGAATGATCTGATGTGGGCGACCAAACTGACCAGTGAGTATGTCTACAACCTCTTTGTACTCTGCCGACCTAGGTAAAAGTACACAATGCTCCATGGATTCCTTCGCTCTACCAGGGCAATTATAAATCAAATATGAAAGCCTCTGGTTGTCGTCACTCAATCTATTTGCTACATTATTTTCGTATTTTCCAAGAAACCCATGAAAGCATCGTGGTGGCCCATCGAATGGTTCGATCTAAAGCTTAGGCAGACCTACACCCAGAATAAGTGACTCCAGTGACTCTTCCAGCGTCCTGACAACGTTACTAGCCTGACCGGACTGGACTGGTGATGGGATGTTCCTACCTCGTCGCGTTCCTTTGGTTTCATTGGAACAACTTCTCGTTCAGGATATTCGTGGGCATCCAGCGACATCAGTTACAGCTCGAGCCTTCTTCTACGCAACTTACACTCTTTTACGGCAAGTAACAATTCTTCTTGCTTCAGCTGCGTCTCGAGGTCCGACAGAGTGGAAAATTCTGGTGAGACACAAGTTTTATGAACCCCTTCTCTCTCTTCTGATAGCTCTTCTACTGGGCCAGATTCCCTCACAGACTTCGGAGCTCCAAACATAATGTGAGTATGGAAAGCAGTACAAATATCATCAAACCCAGCATGACCCTTAGAAATATAAGAATAAGGTAAATTGTCAGAACAAAAAATGACGTATATATCACGGGATGACTGGCCGTTTACTAGTCCAAAGGTTGGATTTGGGGGTAACATAGAGAGGCAACAGGAGTTCCATCATTAGCCGCATCCTCGATAGATGAGGATCCATTCGAAACCCTTCGATTCTTAGATGAATTCTGGAGACCACAGCGCGAGGGACCAGTCGTGCTGACATTAGTAACGCCTTCAGATACGATAGGTTCTCCAGGCTGGATTCTTTTGGGCTTTCGTCAAGCGTGCATTATATACGCAATGAATGCATGCAATTGAACACTTCGAAAAACCCGAATGCAGTAATGTCTTTAAATCGTGCAATTCAAGCAATGTTAAATCACTCCTGGCCACTTAGTGTAATTCACTCAGTAAAACGTATTCGACAATTCCAATAACGATTATTCGGACGGTCGGGTTAACTGGACGATCTTTCAAGTACAAAAAACGCCAGAAAAGATTACAGGAGTGACTGAAATTCTTACGATACTGTTTGATAAAACTACAACAAAGGTACCGTCTCACCTTGAATGTGAATCAACCGGGTACACAAATTATCCAGAAAAGGAGTTCAAAATGGGGCACCTCGGTACATGTTCACAAACAGCCACCAGTCAGAATGAAATGACTTCATTAAAACAATCGGGTACAGATGAAGATAAGAACGTGTCAACAACACCTGGGAGGAAGTTTCAGCAGATAGACAATGATAGTTGTATGAAGGAAAAAATGAACATTTCATGTGCAGTTATGGTAGAAAATTCATTGTGACCGTTTATTGCGCACAGCAAGAACAAATAAAGGCAAGTTGGGGGTGGGCTTTCTACAACCAAACTAAACACACCTCCAAGGATTCATCGGTCCCCATCATACCAAACAAAGGGGGACAAACATAAGAGAGTAAATTCAGCAAATCCAACAGTATGCGGTCAGGCTACTAGCTGTTCCGTCCAGTTCACTTAACCTATGATCAACGTCTAAGTATGTCGCATGTATTCAACCTACTAGCTGTTCCGTCCAGTTCACTCAAGTTATGATCAACGCCATCCATGTAGTATGCCTTCACTCTTGTAGCTGGCCCGTCCTGTTAACTCAAGCTATGATCATCGCCTAAATATGTAGTATGCGTTCACACTTCTGGCTGCTCCTTGCCGTTAGCTTAGTCTATGATCAAAATTGATATGTAGAAAGCGGGTGAATTCATTTTAAACGTGTATTTAGACCGTTGGTAATAGGTTGTAATGATTTTCTTCAGTTCTGGCCAGACACTAGATAACATACTGGCAGCATTCAGTGAGTTCTGCGTCCGGCGAAAACATAGACCAATGGTCATCTGGATCACATGCATCCGTGATACGAACGGTTGTAGATGAAGTGGTAGTGTAGTCGCCCGGAGATACCCCCGGTCTGCCTGCTGTACGAGGTGTAAAGTCCCTACCAAAGTCTCCACTCACATCGTACATAGGATCTGGTGGATCTTTGCCTACCGTCTGCTTGATGCGTGCGGTCGAGCTTGTTCGTTTGCATGCTTGTCGACCTATGCGCGCCATTCGCGCCAAATACGTTCTTCCGGCTTGCTCGCGCGCCTGACTGTCTGATCCTTGACCTCCCTAGCTACGTCACGTGTCGGGGTCGTTTAGCGCTGATCGAGACCAATTTTAATTATCGCATACTATATTTTCGGTCTCCACAGGTATTGGTACTTTCACTTCGCGTCTGGTATTGCTGCGTATACCTAAGAAAGTGTTAACTTAGTACACGTACGCATTGAAGTAGAAGTGGGAAGCAATGCCTACTTCGGATAAATGACGAGTGTCAAAGTTGGCCATTATCTGTCGGATAAATTAGCATCCATTCGTGTACACGTGGCAAGCCACATTCAAGTATAATCAATAAGCAACAAATAAAACAATACGCACGTTGTTAATGAAAGAGGGAACGTGTTGCCCATGTTTACACCATACCGTGGATAGAAACAACCAGGTGATAATGTAAACCCTTTTCCACCGGAAATACTATAAGGGAAACAGGCTGAACATATAATTCAGGTGAATAAACAACCAACAAAAGTGGTGGCATAACTTTCGTTAGGGATTATCGTGATATTTTGTGTACAATGCAATGCAAACGCCAAGTGGTCGAAAATTACAAATTCAATATCTCCAAAACTACACAAAATTGAGCGTTCTTGCAAAATGGGATCATATATTCCGTCAAAAAACTCCGAAGCGTTTTCAGAACGTAAATTTGACTAGGAAGGCCAACATGATGCTTTTATGGAAAAAATGGCGACCAATGTTTCTTAACAACAGTGCGAATATGGACAATTTTTTAGGTAAGGCCGATTTTTCTCATTGCAACACAACTATTATATTTGATAAAGTATATATATTTGTCCCATAATATGCATTTTAGTATTTCTTGAAAAAATTGAAAAATCTCTTTTGTGTCTAAATGACCGTTTCCAACTTGTTTCGGCCTTGAAGCGCCATACCGGCGAATTACACCATTGCCGTTATGTATCGTTATCTTTCCAGCTAGGAGTGTTCTCCAACGTCATTATCTGGGCAGGTCACCTCGTCTCCATTCCACCCTATGAACACAATCAACGGAAAATTTAGCGTAATAAAGGATCAAACTATGGTCGGCACGCCGTTGAGTTTGATTGGCTGAACGCTGCACCCCATGCACGGCTGATGTCCGATGTCACGGAGCTGTCCAACCAAGTTTCCTCAATTTAAGTTTGCATGCCCCGGTGATGCAGTTTGGAGGGGACAAATCCCTACATGTGGTCTCGTCGATTTGATGGATCTGTTGGGTTGTATGGCGTTGTTGTGGGGGCAGTCGAATGAAGCACGATTTATGCACCGGTTGTTCACAAACCCTAAGGCTTTCATTATCACTGTGAGTTGCTGTTTGTGCGTGGGTGCTTTTCGAAGCTTGTTCTTTCATGCATGAACATAATACCCCTGGACACAAATTTTTTTAAACTAACTATGCAAGAAGTTTTCATACCTGTCAATAATTGTGTATAAGTTATTTTGCAAATGGCTTATGGTGCAGGTTGTTTACGTCTTAGTGAACAGGCCTGAGTTTGACCAAGTTTGCTTGAGTTCACTCAAAGCGCAATAATTAGTGCGCATTGGATGCGCTCGGTGGGGCGATGATATCGTTAAAGAAGGGGTCATTTTTTAAATTGTTTAAGTGTGAAATTCTATCACACATATACTGTCCCACTGCTTAATACGGCTACTTGAGAATGTTTGAAGGTCGAAGAACGTATAAGAATGCAATACACTTGCTATCAAAGAAGACTGTCAAGTGCCGGAAACTACGGTGCATGCTAGCGGTGGATTCCAGTGATCGGTTTGAAGGTGGTATCCTTACAACAGTACCGACGAAGAGTAGGCGTTTTTTCAATTTTTATTCCTCGTTTGGATGGCGTTGCTTACAACGAAGCAGGTGCTAGCAGATCCTCAGTCGCATGCGACCCAGGCAACTGTGGAACATCGTCCAAAGTGATAGAAGGCTTGAAAGAATGAGTATCAGGGTATTGGATTCCTAGGAGAGCAGTTACAGCGTTTTTTCGAATAATCAATCCTTTGGCAACCTCCATGCTAACTGTTGTCCATCTTTTGTGTACACCACGTGATTGCCTCTCTAAGCTCATAATCCGTGGGACTTATGCACAGTTCGGATTGCAAACTGCCTTGTTAAGTTTGTCAAATGATGCATCACCGATGAATGCGAATGGCCTAGCCATCCAGCTGCACGTCGATAGCGTTAGACCTTTCAAGTGGTCGGAGTTGCAGCCATGGCTTATACTTCGTAGATTAGTAAAGCCCGTCAAAACGTCCCCTTTCATGGTTAACACTTTTGCCGGTCGAGGCAAACCTTCGAGTGTAAACGGACACCTGTCTGATCTGGTCGGTGAACTATGCGCACTGATATCACACGGAGTTACAGTCGGTAACCTACAGTTCAAAAAGAAGTTGATTATCGGCAGCATTACTTGTGACTCGCCAGCTAGGACATATGTAAGACGGAAGCCAGAGCACACTGGATACGCCATGTGTGACCGCCGTACGCAAAGGGGTGTCTAGATTGTTCACAAGGTCACCTATCCCTTAACAGACTGCCTAAACCGCACAGACGAAACATTTCGGTGTGCTAAGAAGCATAGGCGGTCTCCGTTTGAGACCCTACCGTTGGATATGATACACCATTTACCGTGCGATTACATGCATTCCGTTTGTGTTGGTGCAGTACGAAGATTAATCTCATTGTGGCTAGAATCCTCTTACAACAGAGACATACTTTTGGAGATTGACGCTGCTGAACACGCAGACTTGAACACAACCGCCTGCTCCCGTTTATTTAAGGACGACTTTCCAGGGATTTGTCGAGGAAGGCTGGGGTTAAAAATCGGAAAACTTGTGACTCTATGCAGTTTCTCTTGTACATCGGACCATGGGTGTTAAAGGGAACCTTACCTCATGAGAAGTACTCCAATTTTCTCGACCCATCCATTGGGATTTGTGTTCTTGCTCATCTGGTTTTCAGCACATCCTTGCCTGATCATGGAAGTTCTTGCTTTCGCCTGTTCGTGTGTGATTATTTCTATTTACATTAGGCGGGGGAAATGACTTGCAGTGTCCATTCGCTCGTTCATTTAGTGGACAACATGAATCTTCACGGCAAACTAGACAGGCTTTCTGCCTTCCTCTTTGGGTCGCACATTTACCATGTCAAACGTATGCTACATTCACCCCGCAATCCCGTTGCCCAGTTGTACCAAAGGCAGAAAGAAGAGTTTAAAATGGCGAAAGTGGTTTGGACTGAATGGCCGCTGTTTGTTGAGGTCCACAACAAAGAATCCAAGAAACAGAGATTGTGCCCTGACGGATCGTTTATTTTCATCACCAGTTCCAATAATGTAATTATTGCACACGACCTGCCCCATGTTATTGTTGACATTGACAGTGTTGAACCTAACCTACCTGTTTTGTTTTGTAAGCGTTTCCAAACTACTACTGATTTCTGGGTGCATGGCATTGCATCTTCTATGCTGCACATATTTCTGGTAAGCGACGTCAACGATCAGTTGTATCGTGTACTTTTTTGTGATATTCTATGTAAATGCATTCTGTTTTCATCGTCCTCTAGTTCACTAGTTATTCCACTGTTACATACGTTCAACAAAAAATTGATAAACACGAACCAGTGAAACTATTCTTCTTCTGCTAGCCTGAAGAGTGTTAACCACAACTGACAAAATGCTATTCGTTTTCGGATATGGACGGGAGCAAGTGTTACTGTGTGGTTAGAATTGAGGCGGACGACAACGAGGATGTTTTTGTCGTCAGCCGCACCTGGCTTAATGCTGCGCGAACAACAGCGACAATTCCGCGACTACGTGGAAGTGCGTACTAAAGGTATGCACGAAACCACCTGCGGCCGAAGTCCGACGACATGAAGTTACCAGTTAGCATACTAGTTACCCCAAGTAAGTTACATTACTCGATACCAAACCTACCAAAATTTCATTGCAGTCGACTTCGAACATGCAAGGGTATTGAAAGTCAGGTACACTTCCGGTACTCTACCTTCAAGTGACGACACAATAAACATAGGTTTACCCCCTAAAAGGTCGAATGTAAGGTCACCCTTCCAGCTGGGTATCACTTTAACAGTGAACAGCCACGTTTCCCAGACGGTGACAGCGATGAAGATGTTGGTGCAAAAACGAGAAGGTTTACACCTACCTTTGTCAGTTACTCTGTCTCGTCTTACAGCACTGAGCACCGGATACCCATCGGCAACGTAACATACCGTGCACAGACAATATTCCAAAAGGACAACAATGAGAAAGTAATACTTAAGTTTTTATTACTTGCTGGAAGTGTCTTAAAAGAAGTGGTTACTAAGGCCGATTTCCTACAGTTGAGTTCATCCTTGAATGGTGAGAAGGTTCATTTTGCACCTCATGCACACCCTTAGAGCTATATCACTGCGTCAATGTACGGATGAATGCATTACGTGCAATCGTGGAACGGTTGACGGCCGACGTTGCGCGACTGGCCAACAAACATGAACCTTCTCTGCTCTTACTTGTGACATCAGTGAAACAATTACCTGAAGCTGATAGGAAAATGTTGGATTCTAGGTTCCATTCCGCAATGGTGAGTGTGAGGACTACTGACCGGCTAATGTTCTGCCTATAGGCTGGGTATCAGTGACCCCAAAGCTGGAGCCCTACTTAGAGGTATGTTCGAACGACAAATGACCGGGCCAGTTACCTCAAAGATCAATTATTCCGGTGCACACCAGACGTTCGCATTCAAACGAACACGATTGAAAGCTTTTTTACTAGGTACGACCTGCCATGTAGCCTATATTCGGTGCATACTTGGGGCAAATGCACGAGAGTACGGAGTGCCCAACTATCCAAGACGGCATGCTCAATGAATATTGCAAACGGTGGTTGCATTATGCAAGGGACAGACGGTAAGCACAAAATCCGTGCGCACGAGAAAGTGGAGGGGTTAGTCGGGTTGGTGCGCAGTAACGCGACGGCATTCTTACTTACACTGAATAACATACGGACTGTGGAGCAGGATGGACAAAATGCTTTCGACCTGAGTGCAAATTAACGCTTCACCTTCTGTAAATTTTGTGTAAATATATGCCATCAATATATGTTGCTTGTCTTAATTATACCAGTCGTTTTCCCTTAAACGGCGTACTGAAAGAGGTCGTGTTGTAACTGCTGGTTATGTTTTAAGGTTACAGGGAGTGTGGGGGTGTACATGAGATGAACTTGTGCGGCGAATTAATAACCCGGGGGAGTACTGACAAGAACAGCCGGTTTAAGCGCGCGTTTTACTGAGTTGCAATTGGTCCGTAAACCCCTCCGTGTGTAATTAGCTCAAGAAACGGCGGGGCAAACGCTTTCTCCGTGGATACCACGCTTTTTCCCTGACGATTACACCTGATTGACCACTTGACAAAAAAGCGGAAATACGCTTGGAAAAAGGATTGTGTTCATAGGACAGCGTGCATCTTTATTTCGTTGAAAAGTTAACAATGGTACCAACAAGTGGTAAGAAATGACGAACTGTCGTACGTTGAAGTACGTTATAGATGTTCCTCACGTTTGTAGTTTTACAGCCAGCCTCATACTCACGTTTCAGCAACAGTCTGACTGACGAGAGTATAATCACGCTTTCTTTTTACTTACGTCCAAATTTGAATAAAGGCATGTGCTTCCAAGTCTATGACATTGATTTTCATTATAGTTTACCTTCAATTGTTCGAAGTAACGTAGAATGCGACTCTGCGTCATTTTCCATTAATTCCCAGGTCACTGAATTACCGCATATTCCTTGCTTACATCTTCGGAAGACTAAAACAAAGAAATCTTCAGGCCACAGAATTCTAAGATTCTAGGAACTGAAACATGTCGCAAAATTTCATCAACTTTAATAGCTGGGAAGTATTTTTTAACTAAAAGGTAACAGGGATATTCACGGTCTACCGATTACACGCTGTAAAGACACCCCTCCCCACCACCGACGGTATCACATCCACCTGCAGCCCAACCCCCTTGTCCTCTCAAACAACGCGCCACATGTAGAGTACGGTCTGTACACTGGCCGAAACACCTGACGGATTACGGCATTTGACATGTCCGTCGAGCGTCTTGTTTGTCGTCTCTTCACTGCCGTTTATCCATCGTGTTTTCAACCCGCAGACGCTCTTGTGAAGAAGTACTGTAATGTTCGCAGCTCATAGGTATACTTCATAATTCATTTTTATACATTTTATATATACCGTCTTGTTTACTCCATCTGTATGCCTGTCTGATACCACCATTATCACTTTTTGGACTAAATCTTCAATAAGAATAGACAGGAGTTGCCGCGCACCTTCTCTGTCTTTCTCACTCGTGCGAAATTTTGAACTGGTGAAGTAATTGCACAGCGAAATATTCTGGCTCCGCGTATCAGCTGATCAGTCGACGCTTATCGTTCACCATCCCATTTCGCGTCTAGAACTATCTATCGGTCGCCTAACAAATCTCATCTCTGACGCCGTCTTTCATTCTTGTAGTGGTCCATTCAATCCACCAGACGTTGACCTACCAATGAGTCGTTCCTATTTTATTGATATGTCTTCCGCTTGTTTTGTTCGCTTACCTTTTGAGCCCATCCGCTACCGTATTCACTGTTCTTCAATATTACCATATTTCGGATATTTTTATCATTTGATTGAACAGTCCACTGCAAATTCGGCGGCCAATCGGATGTGCCCAGATAGCACGCCCCATATGGTCACTTAGGAGACCCCGGGGGCTTTCGGGGGCTGGTGTTGGATAAATGTGGGGGTTGACCGATTAGCCCCGATGGGAGCAAAATGGAGATTGGCCACAAAATCGTTTTACTGGGCAAAAGCTCACCTAGGCGCCCTATTTTCTCTCAACTACTGCGCATTATTCTTTTAGATCCTCTCATATAATTGCTCCACTGCATTTGCATTGGCCCCTAATCTGCCGGACGTCTCGCCAATGCAACAATACAAGCGGCAGTGAAACGATGTGAATGCGTGCACATTTGTATCAACATACATTTATGTAGTCAAGGACATGTTTCTGGACCGACTTGCTGTGACGTGTGGCCATACTATTACGCCCACACATCCACCGTTGAGCGACCCGCAGTGACTGCGAGTGGCTCACAGTTTGTCAACACCACTTTAGTCGATGTGACGTGCGCACACGTATACGCACACATACAAACGCAGACACAGCAACGCACACAGACAACCTCATCTTGGACATAAGCCTATGACACGAGGTTTAACCCGGTGTCCCCACCGGAACTGACAAGACAACGAAACTGTACACACAAGTGAACACATTTTATCCGGGTCTATCATGCGCCGGTGAACAAAACACAGCTACAGTGTTTCGTCGACTACACAGCGTTTCCATCTTGTAAGTCCTTAAGTCGACATCTATAGGATTCTTCCCAACACTTCACTAACACATCTAGGGAATATATCTCTGTATTTTGTCCGAACCCTTGCTGTAAGTGCATCTGTTAAGCTTGTCCGTTGTCTACATTACACTTTGGTTGCAAATCCCTCTGATATTATTTAAATGTTTGGTTATACCGATACTACTTACAACGTATTGCAATTAGCTAGCCAGCATTTTTACACTTATTGTCTATGATCGTAAACGTACAACATGGTTGTTCAGATCAGTACACTGGTTTCTTCCCATAAAAATGGTTGGCTGTGCAAATCAGACCATTGTTCACTGGTCTTCACTGTCCATATGGATGGTCCGTCCTCGAACAGTATCTCCAAGGTAACGGATAAGATATTGTGAATCAGGACGTTGGCGAAGCAAATTAACATAGTGTTGCTGTTTATGTCGATAAATATGCACGAAAAAACCAACTGTAGCGACTGCGCAACAAGCGATAACTAATGTTTGGGAGGCAACTTATGGTTGATGAGTCAGGCTGGATATAGGACAATTAACATGTTTATGCAGTTTGCGAACGGATACACGCAGTAATCGATATCAATGCGTCTGACTTCACTTGCGGACTTGTAATTCAGGCACACATATTCCATTTATCTGAAATGTGGGATGAAAAGAAGGACGATTACAGTTAACAGCAGGATACGGCATTATTTTCAATTGCATTTGACAATCGCTCGTAAGTTCTGTCGCATACAGTTAGGTCGTCACTCCTCTGGTAGAAATCCATCAGCGGCAAACAACGCTGCAGGCGGTCGTTGAAATATATACTTGTTTACGTGCAAAGATACGAAAAAGTTTAAATACACGTGCACATGTCTCTATGGCCTAGGTTTATAACAGAAAACAGTCAAATAACATCAGTTTTCTTCTATCTGCGCAGTCTCGCGCGTTATGCAACCACTTTCTAATCTTCCATTCCACTTCCTTATCGGTTCCTCCGGTGAAACCAGAGTTGTGTGCGGCGTCTGAAAATAACTGCTCAGAGTGTGAACAGTATTATCACGTGTAATAGCCTTCGTTATTTTAAATTTGCTGGTCCGGTGATACCCGTGAATCCCACTCCAATTCAGTTGCTTGGAGAATGTCACACTGAACATGGACGATAAGATTCGACCCAGGAGATAACGAAGGTCAGCCCCTCCTATTTGAGATAGCTGGGCTACAACAGCTTCGTAGTATTGTGCATCTTCTACCTGTTGTCCACACAAATGAAGTTCGCTGGCTGAGTTTAATGTTTGTAAGGTAATAGGTGCAGCTCTTCGGAACTTTGTAGCTGTTTGACTTTGCGCTGACTGTATTTTTTCGACTAACGTATTAACGGCTGCTTCAACGTGTATGAAACGCTTCTTCAACGTAGTCATAGCACCAAGAAAAGTAATTGCAAATTAATAGTGAACCTTACCAGAAATTCGGTTACTTGATGCAAACCGCGCAGCCTCGTTGTTATGTGTCCGCGTACCACCGCATGACATAACCGGTGAGGCTTGTGCAAGTGTTATTTGCCTTGGAGAACAGTAAAGAATTAAGGGTGAACATTGCACAGCATAGTTTAAGTCATGGTTGTGGAAACCAGATGCTTCAGCACCGGTTCTGCTGGTACTGGTGATGAGCATTCGGAAACGGAGAATGACCTCTCGTGTGCGTTCCCGGATGCATGGACCTGATAACACTCATTCCGTCCATCTCCGGAGGAGCTCATTCAAACAGGCATCTCAATGTTAACGGGAATGAAAACGTCCAGCACATCTTTTTCCAGTTGGCCAGTGGGTGTCAAATTATGTCATCCTTTTCGCTGCGTCAGTCTGTCCACTGCTGGATTCCTCTAGCAAATTCTGCTCAAGCTTAAAAGCTTCCGCGTAGGAATCTTGAATGCATTAGTATGTAATGTCATTTCCACCTGTCTGCTGCTTGATGTTGACTTCCACAAAGGTGGTTACCGGTGGTAGCGGCATGGCGTTAAGCAACATTCGCCTGTAAACGCCTCTGTCTCTAACTGCCGGCAATTGTAAGTACGTTTCCCAAGCCATCCAGTCACCATGAACGGTGACGATAGGGTCGTCCAATGTGAACTGTACTATGAGGTACATCTGCAAAAGAAAACAGACCAACGACGTGTTGATTAGGCCGTTCTGTTTGCGTGTATTCAGTGACTACGGGAAGTCTAAGAGAACGAATATTATAATCTATTCTTATTTATTTAAAGTTTGCAAAATGGGTGCCAACACATTTCCATCTCTATGAGGAATACAAAACATATAAAAATGATACTATCAACGGGTTTCGTATAGTTAGTGGATGAAGGATCAGTAATCAAATGAATAAGTAGATCACTGGAATCGAGGTGACGATGAAAAAACGGGGACACCTTATTAAATAGCTCAAATGAAGAGGAATTAATCTTAAATCAAACAATCCCCGCCGGCATACCATCAATGATGGCATAATGATTTCGTGGTCGTGTGGAATACATAGTGCTCCTTGTTACTGTGCTGTCGGCATCGGAAACCCCTCGGCCGCCCAACATCACGGCAACATCATCCACGCGGACACCGTCGTATGTCTTCATCTGCAATTTGATCCAATCAGTCGGCGGAATATTTGCTCCGCAGGTTTGCTCGAGCCACCAACGCATGTTTTCATGAAGCACGAAAACGGCTCAAAAGGGATGCAAGAGAAAATATCAAGAGACCCGTGGCACGACGCACTGTCTGCTAAATGAATTAAGCTGTGCACATTGTAAACGATTTCCTGTCGACCATAAATGACTGAAAACCGTCTGATGAAAAGAACCAACAACTCTTTATCAAGAGAAGCGTAGCTGGGTAACAATAAAGGATGATGTGGAATATATATACCAATGAAAAGTTCTAAAAAGTGCTTATGCTTATCCGATCCCAGTGACCCGTGAAATACAGTGGGATCAAGATATAGTAAAAACTGTCTGAACTGGGTTGCTTTCCAGCGCTCGAACTCAGTTGCCGGCCGGCACAATCTTTGGAAATCAACCGGTGCCTGCGCATGTTCCCTGTTTATTCTGTCACATATCACACGAACGGAAGCAGGACTAAGACGACACGGACGACGACTGACGACAGATCAAGCTTTCGGTCACATCTAAACAAACAAGGTGCATATAATCATGTGCGAAACTTCAAACCATATCCAGGGGTAGGGAAAGGAACGGAGAGTCACCAGTCTGATGGTGCACGTCCCTTCGAGGAAGAAAACTTCCATCTGTCCTTTTCGAGCAGTCGCATTTGAGGAATGTCCCTGTGCGCGCTATCAGCACACCACGCTGACTGCAGTGGTCACAACAAGAATAGCCAGCACGACCTCTACATGGCTTAACAAAGCAACGATCCGGAGTATCACACACAACGCTTGAAAGCACCACGAAGATGTTTGTAGTGCTTCAAGGAATGACCAACCCCTCGCGGTAGGGAACATCCACTCCATCAATGCACTGCAGCATGTACGCTTGAACACCTGACGGCTTCACTGGCCCTCTGTATACAACAACCACGGATGGCACCGACACAAAAGGCCTGATAATTTTACGGACGATAGGTCACAACTGCTTGTGGGCAGGATTGTACACTCGCAACCCGTCAATGTTCAGCTGCAACGACAGTTTATTGCAAACAATTTCGGGGGGCCAGCAGAAGAGAATGCATAAACCGCGTACTAAATCAAAGTAAACATAAACTCTGCCCCCGACGACCACTTTATTACAAGCTTGCGGAGTGTCCACCACCGTTCGTAGGTCCCTCGGTAAATCAGAATAGTAATATCTTATAGATTTCAACAATGTTCTCTGGTCTTCCAATGGTATGTTTCCTCGTAGGAACCAGCAAACAATGTTCTGTTGAACTACTCTTTTCAGAGGGGGTGCCAGGGAACACAATGGTCCAACAGAAAAACTGTAAAACGATGCACCAACAATCATCCTCAACTGCTTCATTTTCAGTTAAGGCTTCGGGTAATTCGGTGGGATCCAAAGCCGATGCAATGGCCACGCTTGATCCCAACACATCTGGCAGTGACTCTTCATGAATTCCTAATTTATATTTCAGATTAGATTTGAAAGACAGTGTATCACACCGGAAAGTGAAGCATTCAGTCTAACCAATTATGGACAGCAATTCCTATGATCGCACCTTGAAGCTTATCCCCATCCGAAGTACTTATTCTGCTCCATGAACTTCATGCACTTTCGGCAAATAGTTGATACCGAACGCCGATCTTTTACTTTCTGTTTTATGTAACAAGTTGACTGCATTGTGCAATACTGTGCAATAGTACGATGAAAACAGATAGCGCATCACGACAACCTACCGGCATTTGACTCCAACCCACACGGAGCTCAATTAGTTGTGTGAAAGTGATGTATTAAAACACAGCAAAAAATGGGACATGTTAACATATAGGCATCGACATGGGCAACAAAAATGAGCACATCGCAAAAAGTATACAGCAAGGGATAATGTCATGTATTTGTCCTGCAAAACCAACTTATTAGTAAAGCGCCACTTTGCCCCATTAAAAATGGGGCTGTGTGCTGCTTGGGACTGTTAATCGTTATTCCTAACAGTTATTCGCGTTCTTGTCGGATACGATCAGGTTTAAATTGGCGCTGGACTCTTACTTATATTTTGCAGCAAGTATCCGCAGAAACGCTGGCGGTCATTTTGCAGTAACAATGGGCCCAATTGGGGAAGGTACAGTTAAACATCCGGCGATTCAGATATTGCTACAAGGGTTTGAGGCGGAGGCCCAAAGCGCCCGGATTCGATTGTTTTTACTTTCTGACTGCCAAGCGGGCTTCTGTTGACCTGAGAAGCAAACAGTGAAAACAGGGTGTGGCAAAACTTTCGGGAATCAAACTGAATGCTAGGAACAGAGTAAGATTACTCCCATTAAAATGGTTTAAGTAACTGAGGATCAAGCAACGGCTCGGAGCAATCTCTAGAAGTGTTGCTAACGCCCTCAGAAGGAAGTCTGTTCCAATGGTCAGCAACCCTGCAAGAAGAAACCGCTACCTAAGGATGGTCCGAGAACGAGGTTTGAATAGATTCTTGTTACTTTCTCTCAGACCGCCATCATTCGCTATGATAAAAAATCGTTCAACGGGACCTACTCTAGAGAAGTGTGCGAGAATTAAACTGCTGCAAGATCGTCGAAATTCAAGGGGATACATATCAAGAATTTCACTTCCAGACTCGCTCGCGACATTTCTTAAGCCCGTCACTAGTTTAGTGGCGGCGCGCAGGACGAGCTCAACAGCTAATATGTCCTTCTTCAGGCCGGTATACATGACACGATTGGCGTACTTGGGGAGCAGTCTTATATAAGTGCCCCGAGGTGTTTGAAACACCCTCTTGTCCATGCAGGAGAAGGTTTGTTTCATCATCTCAATAGCAATGAATCCATTCTTTGCCGCCATCTCGTGTTGATACACGGAGGATGAATTAGGTGACAACCAGTTACCCATACCCCTCCAGGTCGATTTTCATGACATTTGCGGTGCTGAACGCATTGTGAGTCACGATGTCTTTGACAAAATCTCCACCGAGTGACATGTGCGCGCACTTATTGTCATCTAGTGAGAGACTGCAATCGTCCGACCAGTGCTTAATCGCGTCAAGATCAATCTGTAGTGCACTGGGATCAGTGGCGTTCTAGGTTTTTATATCATCAGTCTACTGAACGGGATTGCCGGAAATATTTCCCAGAGGGTCACTGACGTAGATCAGAAATAACAGTGGACCTAACACTGCCCCTTGAGGAACTTCCGCAGAGATGAAAGATGCGGCCCGGTTTTAACATTAGATGTACTGTTATCGAGGAAAGGGGCAGTTCACCAAGCAGCCTCTGCCTGAATATCATAGGTCTCCAATATATGTTTCAGGTGACCCTATGGGACAAGGTCAAAATCCTTGGAGAAGTCAAAGTGGATTGCATCTGAGATAAGGTTATTGTCTTTGGCCCTCCTCAGGTTATTCATGAAACTAAGCGTATTTGTTATACATGACAGGTTTGGAGGGAAGCCGTGCTGGGTAGAAGGGAACAGTCAGTTTTGATGGAAAGAGGTTGAGAATGGCACGCTTCAATAAGTGCCCCATTATCTTGCACGGAATGCCACTGGAGCTGATTAGCCGACAGCCAGCCGGAGAGTGCCAGTCGTCCACTTCGAAAGTGCGTGTGGTCGTCGTTTCCTTCCATGCACTAGGGAGAATGCCAGTTTAGATTGTCTGCGTTAACAGCTTATGGAGGGGTTCCGCCAGAATAGCAGCTGCTTCCTTGAGAATTCTGGGGTGGATATTGTCCGGACCCACTGAACTGCATGAATTAACCTTGAATAAAATGTCTTCAACATAAGACACGGAAATGTCAACGGTAACGTGTGGTTACTGGAAGTTCGGCAGGACAGGTCTCAGTTTGATGGTGCGACGTTGTAGACCGCCCAGTAGAGTTCACTAAATAAATCGGCCACAACTAGGGAGTCAGATGAGGTCTCCCCGACAGGTAGTCGGAAAGAAAAGGCCCACGGTTTATTCCTTCTTGGTCGCCGCGTCTGCTTAAATAGAAAGTTGTTCCCGCGGGCTCTAGGGGACAAATATGCGTTTCAAGTGCTTCCGCTTCTCAATGGAACTCTTCTGCAACAGACTTTTGTTTGTGGAAACGACCGCTTGAATCCGGCTGCCCTCGTAAGAGCGCTTCCTAAAGTGATGACCTGAACTAGGATCAACACTACTCCCCTTGTTGCTTCGTACTTCGTTCTTCGTGGCCATCTGACTGGGGCAATATATCGGTGACATTAATCAACACGCACGACCATTTTTGGTGTGTTACCGTTTGGCTCGAATTTTTCACAGACAATGAAGCGATCAGTAATCTCTCTTTGTTCTTTATAGCTGCATCAGCCCCGTTTGGTGGTAGTTTGGACAGCTGCATTTTTGCCCCAACCCGTTAAAGAGAGGGTCTCCCAGCACACAGCTCTTCCTGTATGTTTAACAACAGAACAGGTCATTCAGCGTTGCATACAAGTCACTTTTCAAACTACCGCTTTGTGTTTCCACGTAGGTAGTGATTTTGGAGTCAACGGACAGTGTGGCGTTCCGATAACCTACCTCCATGAAAATATTTCCGTACTGTGAACTCGGAAATACGTGAGGTTTCGAGCGGACTTCCGTTTACTTTTCTTTACCGCCTCGGATACGGTCAAAAATAGATAGTAGTGGACTGGTATTTAATTTTGACGGTGGGACAGTCAAACGGACGAGAAATATGATAAACCATTGTCACAGAATAAACGCAACGGAAACATGCACATATATGAAACAATTGAGTAAGCGCAGATGATTCAACCCCACGTTAAGACACAGATTAACATACGAGAAATATAATTCGGCAAAAGGTAGTCAACGGAATAAGCACAAATGAAATAAGCGCGAATATATTAGTTGGATAAATTCAACCGTGGTCTTTATAGAGTACTGAACATTTCAGCGATTTCGGTGATTTGTTTACGGATTCGATATTCGACGTCCAAGTCACCCGAACCCACTCAGTTTCAGTTCAATTCAGTTCAGTTCGGTTCAGTTCCCAGGACAGAGCGGCTTCAGCCAGAAATTGTCCAGTTTCTTGCACCAGCGAGCTTCTGAGGGCGCCCAGTGCTGCGACAATAATGAGAAGAGATTCTTCACTCCCACGAGTTAGTATGAGGGCTACCGGATAAAAGCTGAGGGGTTTAAGCTATCAGCGGTTTTCTGTTGAAATGAAAAGCTGTCACTGAAAATATGATGTAGCACCACTGTTGACAGCGACAGAGATAACCTAGAACACAGCAAAATATTAATTTAATAACTTTTCGATTAAGTGAGAATCTGATAACGCTTTGACACTACCCATAGAAAAGCAGTTAACAACACCTAATGGAAGGTCGTCCCAGTGATTGATAAGCCTGTTAGAGAACTGTTGCCTAAGGGAGGTCGACCACTATCAGCCACTTCGTCAGCAGCAAATTCACCAGCTTTCCTCGTATGAAATGAACACCACTTGTTTGAATTGAGTCGGATTGGCAATGCCCTTTTAGTGCGGCCGTCCGGCACCCTTGGTGCTGGATTGGCCTAGTCAATGGAATGGTAAAAATGACCAAAATATGGCAATACCAAAAAGATAAGCATACAAACAAAACGAAAGATGTATAGGCAAAATAGGGACGACTCACTGATAATAATTGAACAGACTACCACAAGGGAAAAAGACAGAGAAAGAGATGAGATCCGAAACACTACCGACGGGTAATTCCACACAAGCTGTGGAGTGGTGAGCTTCGAGCACTAACAGATCGGATGGTACGCGGGGCTAAAATATTTCACCGTCTAATCACTTTACCAGCCAAAAAATTTCCGCACAAGTAAAGAAGACAGACGGTGCGCGGTAACCGCCGTTCAATCGTGTTGACGATTAAACTTAAAAACTAGTGGTAATGATTTCAAACAAGTGTATAGATGAATTCAGCAAAACGGCATGTACATAAACGCATAAAAATGAACTATGAAGTATGACTATGAATTATGGACGCTACAGTGCTCCTGTCCTGTATTTACCGGGACTGAATAGAGTGGGCTGTTTAGACTGCATTTTGAATGGGAGCGTTTATCCTGTCGTACCCGCGAAAATTTAAATTTGCAAAGATTGATAATACACCGATTGACCTTGAAACGCAATTTTCTCATTGGGCAATCTGCAATCATAGATGGAGGTGGAGAGATTTACGCTGGTGTACGTATGGATGTACCAAAAGATTCTGAATTAGAGAGAACACCTACTTACATAAGTGATACACGTAGTA
>LUCH01005564.1:4010-40504 GCA_013368495.1 Paragonimus heterotremus | reverse complement strand
GCTTTTTGACATGAACTATGCAGGAGTTTGTTCAATAAACGAATTCTCTGGCCAAGCGTCTTTTGCGGTCACAACACAGGCATGAAACCAATTCAAACGAAATAAAATTACTTAGCGCACATGGAGGATCAGGAACCTATGCGCAGGAATGCACTCAGAGTTTGGACTGTCCCCATTAAGAAAGGGGGCTAGGGATTATCAGTCATCCGTTTTTCGACTACGACAGCTTGTCCTCACTTCTACGACAGTCAGTACAGACAGGACGAGGTGAACAAGCCATACCACGACTCTCTACCTGATGTTTCACAAGTAACAACTTTGCTGACAAAATGTGTACAAATTTCAAACACATATGCAGCTGTTTTTAGAAAAACTGTTCGAAACTCACATGAATTAATCCAGCGAAATCCTAGGACGAACTACTTTCAACTAATGGAGTCATGTGCAGAAAAAAAGGAGGGGTTTCCGAATAAATCATCACCAGACAGACCACTACTATAAGCAGTAATCGTTTTCGTACTAACGAACTACTCTATTGAACTGTGCCAGACATTTGCACTCTGATAAAAACACTCGGGAAATGGCAGTTGCCTTGCTAAGAAGTTGATTCGTGAGCTAGAATGCACTTTATCACGTCCTCGGACAAATGATCGGCAACTGACCAGAATGTACGAGACAAGTGGAAAAGTAGTCGCACCATGGAGGCCTCAATGAGAATACCTCTTGATAATAAGGTCACATGAGTGGGAGGTTGTCCGACATCTCCAGATCCCGTATCACGAGGCCGGATGACTCATCCGGTCGCCCACGCCGTCCTCCATCTGCTCGATGTGGGTTTTTGAACGCACCTCCCCCCTGTGCTGAGGTATTCCGCCGAGTGTTGGAATGCTCGCACTTCCTGCCTGACAGTCCACCACAATAGGACGGCCGAGTAAACGGACAGAACAAATGATCAGACAGAACTCTAACCATGGGAACACTGATAAAAGAACCAGTTTGTTCATCCGGAGTAAATTACGCTTTGCAAATCAGAGCAAACGCTCACACACCAAGCAAGGTGACCACTGAGTAGACCGGACAGAGTTGACTAATTAAGAACCTGATATTGTTTTGTTGGATGGCATATGCCTGCTCACACCACTTTGTAGCGAGGATTGTAGAAAGACGCTGACACCGTAGACAGAAAGGACAAATGGAGCGACCCACTGATGTGAATGCGGCTGAACTATGGAAGCAGAGGGACTGACAACGAAATAAAACGATAATCTGCATTGCTACAGGAGGATACCGAACTCTCAAGTGCATAAACCTATATGCATATAACATGAGCAAGCCGCGTGAAACAGCTGAATACGGCAGACGGCCGTCACGGCACAGTTTTTATAAAACTCGCCTAACTAACCATCATGTTCTCAACTGGCTGGGTATTATTGTTTACATCACAAGTAAATATCTACAGGTAGTTCTCCAATGTAACAGAATGAGAGTCAGACTTTCAATAACACGATGCTTATACTCAAAAGAAGCAAAAGTTGTCAAGCAACATCATTCAAAATATATGGGAACACAAATCGAAAACAGAAAAACGAGTAAAACAATAAGTGTTTAGATGGCTGAAAGATAAAAGTATAGAGCAAGCTACTCTGCTCATTCTTATATTCGAAAGGGCAACGGTTTGCAAATCCCCGATTACTGGTCCATGAGAAGCATGAGCAGGGGACGAAACGAGAAAAATCGGTGGTCTGTGCTGGACGTGACCGATTAATAACAACAGTAGTAACCACGCCTGAATCTGTATCAAAGGCCACTCTGTATACATATACGTGGAAACGTGACAATGAAGAGGAACTAAGGTCGGATGCCCCCTTAAGACATACGGCTGTAGAAAATTTATCTAAAAAAACAACCTGTGATCGAACATGAATAATGTTCACGCGATAATGGGAATCGTCCACTACCAATACGCCCGACACCACAGTTAAATGCTGTTGGATGTTTCCGAAAAAGAATATTACGCGTTGACTATGATGTGATGTTCCCAACGGAAGAATTCAAGAAAGCATAAAAAGGATATTATTCACAGAGGTTACGCGGCAACCGGATTGTGCACACGCAAGAGAACATCTATAAGAATGAACAAAAAATAAAGACGCAAAGATGGCATGAATGTACACGTGGAAATTGGAAGGCAGTTCAGATCTGGGAGGGAATAAAATCTTAAACCGTTGGTTCTTGATACATGCAATGGAAAAAAGCGTCTCAATCGCCTATTAATTCGAACAGTTCAGCGTACAAATCATCGGGAAATTCAAGTCTGTCCTCATCCTTGAGACATTCCAGCAAGATTCGATGCTCGCGGCCCATATCGCGAAGATGCCTCAGAGTAAGTTCAATGTCGGACACTATTTTATCGGTGTCTTGAAAACGAACGTTCAGACTGTACTTGACAGCATTCAATATTCTTTCGCGTAGCGCCTCAACAGTTTCTCGGTCAGAGAGACTTGGAAGTTCTGTAGAATGAAGAGAGCAAAACGGATGCATAAAACCGAATTAAACATATAAGACGTGCATCTAACACTGAGTTTTTAGTGTGATATAAAAGCATTCGGAATGTTCCGACGAGGCAGCAGGGAAGAAACGTAAGCAGCTTTAACGCATTTACAACAGGCCGGCAGAATTAGCTTATAAAAAATGTAATATGTGCCTAAGCTCATCTTAGAAAGTTACATATTACTTTGTCAATGCAGTTACTTGTTGAATAGTTGCAAGTGAAATGATCAGTGGTTACGTTTCATAGAACACAGCGGCATTTATCAGTCTAAGACGCCACGAAAAGATAAGTACAGTCCTTATCCGTAAGCTGTGTCGTGCCGCAAGGTTATGAAACCCGCATCATGCGAACGACGGAAATTCATCGATTACTCATTCACATCAGTCGCTTCTTTCACAAGACTGCTCCCATGGAGGAGCCAATATCCGAACTGCGGGAATTTCAGACGACGGATTTTCAAAGACTGTGAGCGGAACATCTCTGGGCCTAACGTTATCAAGCTCGTCAGATTGAATACGTACTTCACGTTGCTCTATTTCGTAGTGCGTACAATCCTACTAGTGGTCAGTGAGAAAACGCACCACGAGACCCAGGTGTAGAATTGATAAGCAAGCATGACCAACCAGCACCAAAAGCCATCTCCTTCGCCACAACACATTTTGAATGAGAGCTCGAGAATCTGCAGCGCCTACGATTGAAGATGCCATAACACATGCCACAGAATACACTACGATCAGGATGTAAACTACGAAAGTAAAGCTCGAGCTGTGCCCGCTGCTCCCAAGTGGATCGCAATAATAAGGCTGCATCTACCTCAGGTGAGATCTAAAACAACACAGCAACACACATACACAGCTAAAAAAAACTACATGCTAGGCAGACACCTTCTCATTAGAAAACCGCGCGGTACGCACAGTCACTAATGTGGGCGATATGTATCATCACGATGATAAAAAAACGAATGAATTTCAGCTCGAAGGTTCAGACATTTAACATAAAAGAATATCATGGTAACATTGGAACAAAGACCTGTAATGTTTACACAGTCGTGCAAGAATTGCGTTTAGCCCGAACAAAAACGACGAGTAAAATGATTAATGAAACGAAAACCTGAACAGTGCAAGAAAATGCGGGGGATCTTGAGAGAACAATACAGCGACAGAAATCAGGAAGCCAATTTAGTACTTGTCACATTCAGATCCCACATCGGTGACTTGCTAAATCAGGGTGAAATAAATAATTTAAAAAACTAGGAATGCAAAGAGCTTTGCAATTGCATTTGACTGCTCTGTACTAAGGAATGTGATCTCGCAGTATCACAGTCTCATTAAAATCGAAGACAACTGACTCGCACACCTGGCTTATCAACCAAACCTTTTCGTTTGGTGGATGGACAGACATTCGACGCTTCCAAAGAATCCGGATTCCGACCTGACCTCTGACCACGAAGAGAGGTCACTCGTCGAATGCGGCCGCATTTAGACATATCGTGCCAATGTTGTGTTACTTGTTGGACCTATCACCTCCGCAGGTCTTATCCTTGAAAATATAAACTGTTGACGGCATTAACTGGTAGTAAAACATGATCTCATCAGCAGTGTTTCCACATTTCTATGCCAACTTCGGTACATGCGTTAGATATGTCAGTTATGAGTTACACCATAACGAAGGGCGGACACTGAATGGCTCCAATCACCTAATGCCAAAGTGGAACTTTTTCATGCCAAGTTGGGCAGTAAATTCATTAGATTTTGTCTACAGCATGCGCTGATTTCCTGGAATGACACTTTCTAGAACTAAAGGAGAAGACACTGATACAATTCTTGAGTAATACAGTACCATACAGACATTCACTTCGTTGTGAAAGTGATAATTTCCAGAGCTGACAATAACTCCGTCCCCTCCTTAATCCAGCTAGTTGAGGTTGACCGAGGAATATTAGATTCACTAGTTTCGTCTTGTAGACAAATTGTCTCGTTTACTGATAATATTTCCCCAAGAAAACAATGTCCTAGTCCTGGCGATGACTAGGCGAAAACGAGTTGTTCGCTATATTATGTTTTTAATAGCTAATCTGGGGGATTTTCAACCATTTTCCTCATTGAATTAAGAAAATGGACCTAACACGCTTTATGTGATGCGTTGATCTGTGTTTCTGTTACACAGTTTCAAGCTTTTTTTAGTAAAAAGATAGAACTTACTTTAAAAAAATTAAACTCAACTCCCTGACAACCACTAAACTGCTAATGAAGGGAATACGATTCATTTGGTTTGGTTACATGCATTCACAGTTGGCGGCATCTGCTTCGGATTAACCCGCCACCGTGATCGAAGCCAAAGCACGATTGCGCATAACACTCACCACAAGTGGGTTGTGCTGTACCTTTTTTTGGTTTTACTCACACACCACATTTCCAGTGTAAACTCAAAGGAATAAGACCAGTAGGCATGCGAATGAGGCTTTTGTGTCCAGCCGGCACCTGCACTACTTGCGTCCCACTCGCACACCACGTATCCGGTGTAAACCCGAAGGAATAAGACCAGTAGGTGTGTGAGTGAGACCTTTGTGTCCAACCGGCCAATGCTCACTAGCCAACTGGATGGCTAGCACGAAAAGGAAACCCTTATCTCTCGGAAAATAAACACACAGAATGCAATGACAAGGTCTATACTGAGAAGAAAGATATGTAAAATGTACTACCAGAAGCATTTCAGCATACGAATGCGCGTTACTCCATTCCAGAGGGTTAACATGTACTCTCTCACACACAACGTATCGATACGTCACTTAACAGAGTAGGGTAGTGCACAAACAGTATAGTATATTAATATAATCAAATTTGTTGACTGAACGAAAACATTCACCTCAACAAGCCACTGAACACTTCAAGTGACGAATTAGCAAGTAGATCGTACACACTACAGTGACCACTGGTACTTCACAAACAGAAGAATTACAAATTACCTGGGAGGTGCCATATTCAGTAGTCCGCAATATGCAGACTACTGATAAATAATAGATCGCAGATGACAAGAGGTGAATGACGGTAGAAGACACCACATTACTTACCTGAGTTCAAGATCACCAACGCAGCAACGAGACCCAAATGTTGCAGCTGTTGTGTGAATTTGCACAAACGCTCTGCGTTTGCGAAACCGTAGCGGAAGAAAAGTTCGCCAGCGGGAAATATTGTGAGCAGTTGTTCTAAAGTGAGCACAAAATGATCTGGTCCATGCCAAGTTCCCAACTCGCTGTTCCAGTACAGGTAATGGACCATAAAGGCCAGCTGGAGCAAGGCAGATGGTAGAGGATTCGGTTGACGTAAACTGAACATGACTTGCAATTAGGCGCAGCTTGCAAATTCACGTAAACTATTCAGTCAGCTCTTCTCGGAAAGAATCATTAAACGTAGGCTTCATTTTTACTGGAGCTTATCAGTCGCGGAAATCCGTCACGATCAGAATTGTACTTTTGGCCACGTTCTTACGAGATGACCGTGTTGGACAGTGCGTCATTGGCTTCACAGTATCTACCATTAAATTATCATGGTCAAACGCTCAGTCACACTCGTTTGTTAGTAAAGTTCAGGATGTCTGATCATCTCGGGAGCAGACACAGCAACTCTCACGTTAACCTCAATCAACGATCTAGTTAGAAACTAAGGAACCAAAACTAGCTTAACAGTACTTGATTATTAAAAGATAGTAGAGAAGTCAGTTGACGTAAATTGAGCACCATCGAGCATTACTCACAGACGGGCGTAACCGACTGCTTATAAAAAATCGGTCACATCTAATGTGAGATCAACAGCGCGGTGATCGACAGAATTGAAGCCTGATAACGTGACCGGAGCCCAAATCCCGACAGTAACAAGGACATGTACTACTAACTGGATTTGATAGGAAACTAGAGTCTAGTATTCAATTACAAAAACAGACAGCTTTAGAGGGTTTAAAATAAAATGAAGTGTGTGAACAGACAGGAGGGAATCTCCGATTGACTTACTTCGAAACCACTGTTCCGGACGAGCAGGATCCGGTCTTGCGGTTTCAAGATGGGAAAGCCAGGGATGCGTTTAATAAACCGCACCATGTCAGTTAAACTTTCATTGAGCTGTTCGTGGAAAACTGCCCAGCAGGCCTGCCTAACAGATTTTGAGACCTCAATTGGCTGGTTCCACTGGAATTAAATTGGAACGGTGAAATAAAATCATTTTAGAGGGACTGAAAGAGAAAGATATTTATGAACCACACAGGAGCCAGGAGCGTGTCTGGAACAAAAAAAATAGGGCCGAACATAGTGTGCTCAACGACACACCCTAAACATTTTACGTACACACCACCATTACAATAAAGAGTAATGTCACAGCATAGACAATCCTACAGCACTGCTGTGAAACTTGGTCTGTTCGTGTAGTATGATATTGAGAATAATCCGTATCCATAGACGATACTGTGGTAATGTCGCCAGTGAATGCGAGATCAGTGCGTACATAGAAATACGAATGGATGGGAAAACAATGGTGATATGCGTGTTCATTTAGCTATAGAGATTTTGGTTGCGAATGCACGTTTTTTTCTTGTGGCGCCGTACATTTGAGCACAACCTGCGTTTAATCAGCGGTCAAATGAACAGTGCACGACACAGGAGGAAAGTTTTAAGTACAGGAGTTGAGGCCGCATCAATCCTCTGGCTAAGGTCCAACGAACGACGTTCACCTATGAATGGGCATACGTGCACAATTTCGCTCAGTTTACATGTTTAGTGTTTGGTTTCCTCATTAGTCGAAAGGCCTAAACCTATAATATTGTAGTAAGTACGAAATAAACATGTATACACTGTGTACGTTTGACAGATGCTTCCATGCCTACTGCTGTTGTACGTTCAGTGACCCTAGTCCAACTGAATTCACACTACTGAATCTTAACCGACAGCCACTGAACATGAAACTTACGCGAATCGGTTTAAACATCGGACTGATCGACCGAACAAGCCTAAGTCCGAGCAATGTAACAGCCTGAGTATGGAACAGCACGACAGACAGTAAGAGATACCAAGAAGACGAAGAAAAATTGAAATAAAAATGCGTTCGGTGTCAAGAGTAAATAATGTGTGTTAATAAACGGTATACTAGGTCCGTGTTGATTAGACCCCGTCCAGCTGTTCAAACTAAGACAGCGACTGAGGGTCGAATACGCAACCGTGCAGTCAGTACTTGAACAATTGAACTTTATCAGGCTGACTGTTAGCATATTACAAGCAAAAGCCGTGTCAAATCATTGTTGCAACGCCACTTGAACACCATCTAGGTGACTAGTTAGAGGCAAATAACGGACAGGGAGCAGAGGTGCGACTGATAGAATGTCATTGAGAATTTTAAAAAATGACAAAAAAACGTTGAAAAGCCTAAATGTATTACACCACGAGAGTAAAGGCTTCCAAGGTTAGTGTGCAACAGGTGTCATACATCGAAACATACAAGAAGACAAATGAGGAAATAAACTAGTATACATGATAAAAACCTAACGATAACCGGAAATCTTACTTACGTTGGCGTGCTAACTTTGTTCCCTTCGCTACCTCATTCTAACTGAAGTTTTCATACCAATTGCAGCATACCTGACTCACTGGTATGACTACGTTATATTCTCACCACCTAACGTCACATGTCCGTGGATTACCTCCGTTGGATTAATTCCAATGAATGTACGTCTATTACCATCCACGACTGCACTTGTTTGACATTATTTATGGCAGAATCATCACGAACTGACCAAGATAACTTTTTGATTTTGATAGACCTCGAGTGCGTAAGTTCCGGTGAAACATTAGTTCCTGTCAATTTACGGGACTAGCAATCGGTCAGTCGCTGCAGTCAACTGGAGTATTAGTGGACACCGGAAAGATTCCGGAAATTTGGCACCTAGTGCCGACTTTAGGAGAAAATGCCAAGCGGACATCATGACGTCCACTGTTAACGGGAACGCAGTTTACAACCGTAGCTGCGACCGCTGTGTCGAGGAATACACCAACTCCAATCTGGCCGGTAGCGCCGGCCACGGAATCACCCGAAGTGTACAAGCAGTACAGCGTACAGTTTTGGAGTTATCAGTCCCAAACGTTGACTACTGTCCCGCATTATTGTCCCTAAAATGCAACAGACATCAACAATTAACAAATCTAATGTCAATGCGATAACCACTGATTAGCTTGTCTGCTTCAAAGTGTGAATGATAAAAGCACCTGATCACTGCTCACAAGCGAAAGTGGTTGAGCGTTCACATATGATAATTCGGTCGTGCCTAACGTGAGGTTAATGGCACAGTGGTAAACACGGTTGCCTCATGAACAGCGTGACCGTGGTCCTAGTCCCGGCAGTGGCGGGGATATGCACTACTGACGAGCTCTAATGAGAGCGAAACTCGAGTCTAGTGCTTCTTTTCGAAAGGTGCCGACTGGACAGTCTATGGGAATGCGACAGCTGTGATCAATTGAGGGTGATGTTCAACTTGAAAAGCACCTATATCAACTCGTCTTCTAGGCTTAATCAAGAAACGAGGAAGACCGGAGGATGGATGGTAACAGATTAGACTTACTACGATCAACAATGTGTTGTGGGAGCTGTAGAATAAGTATTAAGAATAATGATCCTGAGAGGCTTGACAGCTCAACTGGATGCAACGGTGTGGAAAGGGTCAGTAGCAGCATATTCTCGCCATTCACCTCGCTGTGTGCGGCAGACTCGGCAACTCAGTTTATACTAAATAAAACGCCGGTGAAACATGAATTTAACGTTACGAGTATTTTTAGCTTCATGTGGGCTGAGACACTGACAGGACACTCAGAATTGGGCAGAACGAGGATTCCCAACTAAAACTTTTGATTCGGAAGCATGTACCGCAAAGTAGCGAACTAGACCTAGTACCACCTTTTCCGGAAAGACATGCCAGTCTTCTTGCAATCCCCAGCACTTTGAAACTCAGAGGACAATCAGGTTGACACAGGATATCAATACAGATGCCTGAGTTTTAGGTCAACTCCACACCTAAGATACTCACCAGAAGAAATTTGTCGCCTGCCTCTTCCATCATTGATCTACTCGACTACATGGCACTTACAACAGATTGTGGAATTGATAGCTGAAAAGCACAATCCATCCAGAACGAATGAGAATACCAGGAAGTGTCCGGTCCAACGAAGCTGACGAACGTGTAAATGTTTCGTGATACCTCGGAAGTCGGCTACGGAACCACAGACTATTTACTCACGACAAACTGCCAATATTTCAGCCGTCATAGCCAGAGTCCGTGTTGTTTTCGTCCATATGCTGAGCCTACCACGACCACAGCTGGTGACGCGACAGTAAAATTATCAAACCAAGTAAAATTCGAATTAAACAAACAGATCGCGATCACCACAGTATGCACGGATTCCATGGACAACATTCAAAACATTACCAAATGATTCTCTACTTTTCTTACAAACTGACAAGCAGTCGCGAAACACCTCTTCCACATCAATACAAAACGCAAACTGGCAGATACTGTGTCATACCACATTTTTGCAGACGACCAGCAGAAGACTACGCGATGGTTAAATGGTCCAACGTTCTTCTGGGAAGATGAAACCAACTGGCCCAGCATTGTGAAAACGGTGGATGTGCCAACCGAATTGACTGTCACCAACTACAGTACTGCTATTACCAGTAGTTCTCACGGAGCAAACACTTCAATTCAAGATTAAAAAAAAACAGTACATCTGGATCAGGTCGTAGCACATCACTGTATGGCTTCTAAAGTACAGGCGACGCATCCAGACGGAGAACAATATACAGTGCATCGTAATCCCATCAGCGAACCCCAGAATGCTTCGAATGAAATTATCTGCCTGGTACAATAACTTTTGCTCCCAAAAGAGCGTTTGCCAAGCAACGGGGTCTCAACATCCAAGGAAATTCCGAAATTTAAAATAAACATCAAAAAACAAGTTTATTCAAAATTCCCAGTTCTCTACGGAGGCGCAAACAATTAATGTCAACAAAGGACTACAAAGTGCCGACCCGTTTCTTGAGTCCGGCAATCCGTTTGTAATACCAGCGATCTCCAGATTGCAAGCGCATTTCAACACAGAAAAGAACATTGTCACATGCAGAAAGCTCTATACACCTTGGTCATAGACACAAATAGAGCACACAGCAGTCAGATATAGGTGGTACCGGTCTGTTAATGAGTGTCGTGCGACAACCTAGACTTGCATTACGCTGTTGTGCGTGTCTGGTTTTTTTTATTTGCCCAGAGATCATGTACTTGCAAAGTAGCTGGCATTTCAGCTAACGGAATGTAAGGAACGCCTCCCAAGGAGCAGTGATGCACAAATTGCCCAGTTAGAGTCAAATGAGAGAGCCAAACGAATATTGAGGTGAACAGGTATGTTCTAAAGGAGATGTGCAGTTTTGACATAACATAATTTTCGTTGCGTCGAATGACCTCACAAACAAGCGTCGTTTGGTTCCATATAGTCTTAAATATGACGGTCTTCAATCGATTAAACGTCGGGTGAATAAGACTGCGCAAAGGCCGTGTTGCAACGAGATGGAGCGATTACTTATTTGGGAGTAGCAGGAGGATATTTTCTCCGACTCGTGGTTGTGCTGATTGCCTGGTTGGTGAGACTGTGACTTAAGAAGATAGTTCTCTTACCGCCAGCTGGTCACAACTAATTGACAGGATGGCCCTAGTTGGACCAAACAGACGACTGGACCCAAATAATCAGTTTGTTTCCAGACAGAAGTGGCTCTGGAGCTTAAGCTACCGAAGCGCAATAGGGTCCCCGGACCACATTACCTCTTCCTCTTTTCCCAAGGATTTGCTGATATAACGAAAATACACCAAACAGTTTGGGAAATTTAGTGTCAATCAACAGTTATTCCTGTTTTCAAAGACGGAGTCTGAAATAAATGTGAAAACCATGGAGGCATCAGTCAAGTGCGTTGAAGTCACTCCCTGTTCTTACATTAAGTCGGCTCATTGAATCCAATGAAAACCAGACTATTTGATGAACAATCAGGAATCCTATCAGGTCGAGGGTGTACTGGCCATATTTGTACCCTGTGACAGACGATGAAGCACCTTGTGGGTGGTCAATGCCTGTGGTCTATTTAGACTTGAAGACAGTGTTTGACTCGGTTACTAGCACTATCTCGGGAAATCTCCTTCTCATGAAGAAACTCCAGAGAGATAAGTGAATCTGACCAAATCAATGTACGTAGAGTGAGTGTTTGGATAGTTGTCTCGGATGTTCACTTCTCATTAGCAATATGACAACAAGACGAGATGGTGCTACCCAAATATGCAAATTCGTCCACAGTTCCAAGTAGACTGCCTACAACAAGGAACTCGAAGGTGATAAAGCCCCATTCCTGAAACTTTACTTTGTCGTTTGAAGGTGCTCGGCACTCACTCATTCTGTTCACCATGATCTGCAGGCTTTCGATGGAAGGGCTGAGCCGGAAAATATCACCTGCATACTCCACGCGGGTTACTTGCTGTCAGGAAGAGATTAAATATAACACTCAGTGGACTTCTCAGACGCACCTTCAAAAACGTCTCCAGGAAAGGAGAAAGCGGACACCTTGGATGAACACTACCATAGGTGACGAACAGCCGAGATAACCATAAACCCTCACCCTGCTTTCACAGTGAGTATACAATGATATCAACAGATTCAGGTACCTCCCCGGAACTCCTTTGCGAAGGAGACAGTTCCAGAGAAAGCATCGAACAACCGAACCGAAGGGAGCCGTCAAGTAGCGGATTGTCTAGAGTGTATATGCTTCCACTGTAGGGTGAAGATGTATCTGCGCGTCAAAAGGGCTTCCAACTTGGCAGGCCGACTGGCTCATTCTTTGAAACGCAACATCCTTCACCTTACGTATGTCCGAAATTGAATTAGTCAATAAGTCATTAAATAAAAACGGCTGCCTAGCCATTCAGGACTAACACATTCCCGGCTATGAGATAATCGTATTCATGTTGAGGAAATCATCGGATTGAAAAGAGATTAACAAAATCAGGAAATAATCGATAAGTGTTGATAGATTATTGTTCGTGTGCGCTTGCGCCCATCAGAAACAGAAAAACGAACTCGTCAAACTATGCGCGCTACACAAGAGCAAGTGCTTATAAACGTCCAGCGTGAGAAGCCAACACATTCATTTTGGTACAAACGGTGAGGGTTAAATCATGCCTAGGGTTCATAGGCGACGGATACAGCTCCGGGAAAATTGTCTGCGCAGCAGACAATATAGAAATACAAAGAATCGGACAGCAAATCCTTGAATGTAATAGCAACATTGACACTGAAATAAACCAGCAGGTCAGCGATGTTGTCGTGTTCATCAAATGATGACTTAGTGATTACAACCCGATTGCATATATGGTGGGCACCATGTTACCGAATAGCTGATAAGTACGACTAGGTGAATTTATGGACGACCAATTATTTTCGAACAGAACTAAGCTGGTTGTTAGTAGTACAGCAGAGAATTTGAGGCCAGGGTTACCACAAATCATGGATAACATGGAAATATCTAACATTTTACATATGACAGTATGAACAAAACAACATACATCTCGTGATATGAGAGATGACGATGCAATTAAAATTGTCTATCGAAAAATTATTCAAAAGAAATTTCAGTCAGGCAAACCAAGAAAAGTCACGGAAAATGAAAGTGTTTACTACTCACTTCCCAGTCGTAGAATTCGAACAACTGAAACAAGGTGGCGTGATTGTCCAGCGCTATATCCGCTAACCGTGGTTCGTTGCGGACCTCGTTGTAATGTTTTACATAGACTTGCATGAAGCTTGGCTTGATTAATCGCGACAGACGACGAGACAACACCTCGCCTTCGCTCAGTGTCGGTAACGAAACCCGTCGTGCACACACTGGGGAAAGAGCGGTAGTGCTAGTAGAAGGTTTGGGGAGAATAGCCACAGGCAACCGATCATCTTTCAGTAGGGTCCGTGTGGTTTCTTTGCGGACATTCGGCGTTGAGACGCTGTTGACAAGGGTCACAGGGATGGCGATCGAGATGGGGGTACTGGGATTAAACGATATGGGGTCCGTAACCATGTGGGAGGAGGCAAGTTGTTGGCCGTTAACTGGGTCTCCATTAGGCTGCGAACAAAAGAAAGCAAATATGAATATGTCCAAACCGCCAAGAAAATATTAACTTGAATCTACAGTAGGCGGACAGGAAAAGTACAAACAGAAACACTCACGCAGGCTTGAATCAGAATGGCCGGTTGGGATAACGGTTGCACAGGAATGGGCGTCAACGTTGAGGACACAGCAGACACGGTGATGGATTTCTTTTCGGCAGGTTGGACAACTGTACACGGTTCCATGGGTGAGGGAACTTGAGGGGTTTCGATTGCGGGATAATCGTCACCAATGGCATGAGGAATTGCGGTTTGAAGGGGATATGGCTGGTCGGCTGAAAGCGAATTACTTTGAGGTGAACCATTAGTGTCGTGAAAGAGGTGGGTTTCGGTTTCGGTATTCAAGGGTTGTGTGGAGTTGATGGCAACCTTTCTGATAGACACAGGCGTCACAACATTGTCAGAGACGTTCGGCAGTTGCACAGGATGCGTCGACACTATTTGTTGAGAGTTAATCTGTACCTGAAGAAAAGAACAGTATGGATAAAGGAAGATTAGTTGATTTAAGGATGAGGTGAGCCGTAAAGTGGGTTACACATGGATGAGAAAGGACCCATCTAATTCTGGTAGCGTACACACATACACGCTTATGCGTGGTACACCGACACTTAACATGAAACTTCGTACGGGAATAGGTATAACAAACAGCATGGAACAAAAAAACTCGCACACACCTCGATCGACGCGTACGCGACTGCCCAAGTAAAATAATTTAATAGTTCTAGTACGCTATCAACAAACGTGAGCGCGAGCACAATACCCCCCGTCACTCGTTTACCAATACTTTCAACGGTTCAGAAGGAAAACACACTTCAAGTGGTGAGACTAATATCGTCAACCTGCTTGGAACGTTTGAACGGTTTGGTAGTTCGCACAGAGTAGTGCGATGTTATTAATACAATCCAGATCAAAAAGTTTGTTGCCTGGCTGAGGTTCATTACTGCCCAGACAGTCAGCTCTTAATGCTGCGTATGGGGTGTTATCCATGAGAAGATAAAAGATTAGGAATGACAATGGACTACCAAATCGAACGCTGCAAGTGAGCAAAAATGGATATAACTGGGCCCCATAAACGTCTGCCCGCCTCAACATCAGTGTGCATATAGCTCGAATACTCTTCACAGACTTATGGAGCATAACCTTCCTCGGACGACGAGACTAATCTTACCAATAGAACCCAGTGCTAATCGAATGCTCAAAATGGCCGTCTATATGTCACCCGTAATTATGTCGAAATTCCTGGGTTAATGAGCATCAGAAATACTTGACCATAACTTAATGTCTCGTACCCAGGATTGCTGATCAACAGCTCGACGTTTGAACGACCCTGAAGGGATGACCTTTTTCTCGACAGAATGCGGCTGTAAACCAGATCCGTCACCAGCTTTCTGAACGTAAGAATTGGGTGACTTCAGAGATAACGCAGATGTTCCGTACGTTCGATTTAGTTGTTCATCGTGAACTGTGGTAGGGAAGAAAGACAACGAATGTGTTGAGTCCTTTAGTGTTGAGGCAAATGCCACAAAACACGTGAATGGTTAAAAAGTTGTTTTAGCCAATGAACTGTAAAGTATAGTACAGGCTGAGTTGTTTTTAAAAAAATCGTTGCATGTTATTTTCTGACAATAGAACATTAATTAAATATAAAGGTGTAAGTTTACAGTGACATTCAAACCCGTCAAGCCAACGGTGCGGAAGAATCGATCGAACAGTTAGAAAAAGAAAACGGGGGAAAACTGATAAGTCGAGGGTTTCAAACGGATTGATTTAGTAGATTTTAGCCATTTTTGTCCAGTCGTATACGCCGGGTGGCAGCTGACGCAAACAACGGAGAGAGGAAGCAATATATTGAGTAGAAGAACCAAAAACATGAAGAACAACAGTATGAGTGTAACATTGGTTCACAAACTTTTACATGTCACACATCCATGAGAAGAAACTATCGATTTCGAGAAACACAAGAAGGGAGAGAGGTGTGTCAATCTGTAAGATCCATAAGTCTAGAGTTAAGAAGAAAAAAATATTAAGGTGTCTACGTCATACAAACAAACAACCGAAATGCAAGTAATAGTAGGGCAGCAGTTGCTCCGCTTCACCAACCTTCCACACTTCAAAGTTACCTCAGTAAATCAATGACAATAACCAAGCGACTGGACACAAGTGGATGCATATCCCTTAATGTTTCTAACCAAACGTCAATTAGGTCATGTGAATTTCAGTTCGGGAAAGACACATACGATTTACAACACCTAACGTATCAGCGACTACTTCCACTTTCGTGTACTAAAACGCTGATTGGTTATCTCCAACTTTAGGCCAGTGAGCTAAGTGTGAACACTGTGGCAAACGGTGGAATGACATTCAATGAAATCAGGATTAACTCCATGGCAATGGTACGGATTGCATGAGCACATTGCTAAATTAATGTTTCCCAGATATACACAATAGATACCAGAGGCGGAACAACAATACTAATAACTGAGAGACCAAACGTATATTATATGAAAGCTACAACAGATCTCGACCAGCAGTAACCGACACTAATAAGCGGAAATAACTAGGGAAGTTCAGGATCCAATCGTCGAGTATGCGAGCAAGCCGGAAGTGTGTGGGGTGACATTGGCATGCCTAGGTCGATAAACATGCAAACTAACAAAGATGATCGCGTGCAACATGCGGACGACAGGGTGAAATCCTTACGATCCTAAATACAACGCGAACTAGAATTTTGGGGGGACTTTTACACACCATAAGGGTTTCATCGTCTCGCAGCAAAGTGGCACTTAAGTGTCGGTATTAACTAATGGCTGTATTGCCGCCGACCATGATGATTAGAGAAAGTTGGAATGATGGACACAGACGGTGTACATAAATTCTTTGGAACGCCGAATATGACAAGCAAACTTAAAACATACCTTTTGTGATTCGGTCTAGAGTGCACGGACCGCCAGCAAGCAAGTCCAACGTATTGTCCAAAACTGACCATTCTTTCTTGGCACGCTCGCTCAAAGAACAACCCCATTTTGCCAAAGCAGTTCCTGTGGCCTTGGCAATACGGCAATTTGCACAACAAGTTTTCGTTGGTGGGGGACGACAAGTGCAACTTTTGCGACAAGCGCTAAGGTCCTGAGATCGGAGAAAAACGATACTGAAACCATCTAAGCCACAACAGTACTGGTGGTGATGTGACAAACTGTAACACAATCTGGCTGCTCAAACATGTACAAAAGTGAACTGCTATATCATGGAATCCTGTTCAGCTATAAGCCGGCCAAATCGGATGATTAACGTACAAACTATAAACTAACAGCAAGAAGTTGGTGGAAAAACAGGGAATGCGGAGTTCGCAAATTTCGCTCGACTAATGGTCACCCAATGATGATAACCTGAGTGTTATAAAATGGCAAACATTTCTTCACAGAGCCTCAAAAACCTTTTTCATATGGTTAACAAAAACACAGTTTCGGCCTATAGAACGGATAATTGAACAGTTAGGTAACAAATAGACAAACAAGCACCGTATGGTCCGAGGAAATAAAATACATGAGTAAGAAACCTGTAACAAATAGATCACGCAATAAGTATATGAACATATGTTACGCCAGGGATTAAATTAAGCTTCCCACGAATAGTGGCAAATTAAAAGATGAAACTCGGATGACAGACATCTCTACACGAACCACACTAAACGGAACCTGGAATAAACGCTTACATCAAGCATATGGTGAAAAAAAGCTTCACATTTTGGACAAGCAGCAATATCCGCGTGCACATTAGCAGTGTTCGTCTGACAAACAGCACAAGGTCGTAAACAGGAGGGCGCGCTCACGCTTGATGTTGAGACTCCTTGAATTAAAGGTAATGCACCAGGCACTTCGGCAGGAGTCATTCGAAACAGGCGCACGATTTGAGGCTGGTCAGTGGAAAAGTTCTGTGGCTGAAGTGGTGCCAGCTGTATGACGTCTCCGGTAAAATTGAGCACACTGATCGGTCCAGCTATGTTATTCACCTGCATACTTGCAGCGCTTACAACCGTGGGGGTGGATGTACCAGATGTGGTCACGGAGGCTGGAAAAGGGAAAAACGCTGTCAGCATGTACGCGAAAAAACACCACTGCTAATGCTCCTGAAATCTGAAAACAGCAATGTCCAAGTATTGCTTACTAAATTATCAGGCACTACGCCTATGCGATGTACGGAGTTCAGTGTGCATCGAGTGGGATCCAGATTTGGACACAGATATGAATGTGAAAGTCGGAGGCTTGCCCACCGAACTACGTGCTCAGCTTTGGGGAACATCAACATCACTGAGGACACGGCTCATGAAGGAAAAAAGACAAACGGTTTGGACACAATAAAATACCAGTTATGACCCGGATGTCGTAAAAAGGGGTACTGAAGACAAACGCTTAGCTAGAACAGTAATAGGCATATAAGAGAAGCAACAGTGAACAAGACCGTCTGAACCATGAAATTGGTCGCGTCGCATGGACAGATCGACCGTAGCCACTCCTCAAAAAGAACGCGATCAACAAAATTAGTGGTAGCTCGTGACAGCATCAACCAAACAAATTCCGGACAAAACAGCAGTAAGGACAGACCTGGATATAGTTTCGGAGGCCATCATAATCACATACAGTAACACATCAGTGGTTCACGCTGATGTTTAACTGCCACACAACAATGAAAAAAACGAACTCCGTGCGGAAAGAGAACAAAGGAAGAAGGGATTTAACTACCAGAAGCCAAGTCAATGTTCAATCAGTTAACAAGAGGCCTACATCCTTCCGAACAAACAACTGAGGTATAAGTGAAAATAAGGCGCCGTAAGCAAGACAGCTTCCTTAGGGTCTTCACTGTCCCGCGTCATTAAACGCACTCATTCATTTCACAGACAATTAAGTCAAATAACAACATTCACGCCACTGAGCTCGATTAGCTATTATCTCACTTAACGTCTGAAGTCACCGACTCTGGGAATTGTGATGACTCCAACCCGGGAGACGAACCCGATCTACACTGGCCAACCATTTGGCTACCGAATACATTTGTCTACACCGGATCACCACCTGTCTGCCACGAAACCATACGCCAGTCGGCCGCAGCGTCGGCACAGTGCACGATGTGGCAGACGACTAGCTAAAATCCTCAGTACATGAACCAGACATCAAAGAAATACCTCTTGATAGCCTTTTCGTTGATGACACTCGACACGAGCGAGCGAACGCAGACATCCGTGGTCAAATACCTGAAGACGGTTCACGTCTTCTGCCACGAGCAGCCAAATCTTGCTGCCGTAGAGTAACACAGGCCTTATCGTCGCATTACATACGCGACATTTAACAACCAGGGAAATACCTCCCTGTCACCAGAGGTATCCTAGGTTAGCGAACACTGCCCTAAATATGAAAATCCGTGCTTCAATTGCATTCTCTGCATCTCCGCCGACGCCCATGATGCAGCCTCTTGAGTACACGAATCGGTAAACAACTTCCATAACTTTATTATCCAACATAATATCTACATAATCACAGCAATCTTACAGAAGCACTTTGAAGCTGTAAAGGGCATCAGTAGGATGCAAAATGACCTCCAGCGTTCTTTGTGCTGCTTGGAAAGTGTTAAACGGCAACAACTTGTCGTCAACATAATCAAGATCAGTCAGCCTTCTGAAAGGTAGGAGGTCCACGATGGCATCTTGTGAATGCCGCAGACAAACCTCTATTAGACACAAATTACGATATGAATTCATCTCGCACACTCTCGTCAGTCGTAAACGTGTGACTAGTATGAAGACAAAACCAACAAGATTTAAATGAAACGATTAAAAGTACAAGTCGGGCTGGATCGTGATTGGTACTCACGGCTAAACTCACGGTAAACAAAGGTTGACAGTCAGTTGTTTTTGTGCACATAAGACCGGCTGTCGACGGCTGATCAACAAGGCTTCAGCATACTTGAGAATTTGTCGGCTGTGAGCGTTCGTCAAGACCTTAAACGAGGATGTGACATTGACACTGTGACCTGTAGTCGATAAGTGCCTTGCAATGGATGAAGCGGCGTTTCGTCCTCGCTGAGTGTCACTCATTGGTGGGTTAGTCGGTGCAACCCTCAACCACTTTGGGATGTGCTCCTTGGCCCTAGTCATAAGCATCCTTTGTCTTCATACTAGTCACACGTTTACGACTGACGAGAATGTGTGAAATGAATTCATATCGTAATTTGTGTCTTCTGACTATTCTATTCAAATGGCTAAAAGGGACTCAATGTTTCAAACGACCTCCATTAGTTCATCTTTGATAAAATCAATCGAAAATGGCAAAACTGAACAACTGTTAGACAGTCCACCGTAAACTCTAACCTGAGCTGAAGTATGGGAATAAAACGTCCACAGTATGTTCACATACTTGATCGGTATACCCATGCGTTTAAGCGATCCACTGAATAGAATGCATCTTTGTAGTCGATAAATACGGCAATTGTTGGCCGGCGGTACTCATGACGCTGTTCCGAAATTTGGCGAACAGTCAACATTTTATCAGTGCATCCCCTCCCAGGACAAACCCTGTCTGTTCTTCCCTAATGTTTCCATCTCGAGCTGCAGTAAGCTGACGAAGTATAATGGATACCAGAACCCTAGTAATTACTAGGATCAAGCTAATCCCCTGTGATTTTCACAAGAGTCCCTGATCCCCTCCTTGAATATAGGAATTATTATCGAATGATCTCAGCACAGAGGAATGGCTTCTGTGATCCACACACGTTGAAACAGCTGAGTCAGAGCCACTACGACCGCCTATCCACCTTAGTTGGAATGTGTCGGCATGAGATCATCTGAGCCAGTAGTCTCATCATATTTGAGAGCCGAGATGCAATTGCGGATCCCCATCATAGTGGATGATCCCAAACCTGCCACCCAGGACACTACATTAAAAGTTTTGAGAGGCCCCATGATGGCCGTTTATCTTTTGTTGGAGTGACATGGTTTACTTCTGGCAGTCTTTTAATTGCTCCAGTCCGTTTCAGATAAACGATTTGGCTGATCCTATATTCACCTCCACTTCGGCTGAAGTGAAGGTACTACGCTGATTAAGAGCGTCCAAGCTGAGTGGTTTTGTCTGGCCAGCTAAGCCCAGCCCTTTTACTGACAACTCCCCAATAAGAATGACATCTGATCCAAGAACTCACAGGTATGTATGGGACGTCCTGTCTGTAGCAACACAATTGGTTCGATTATCAGTGCTACTTGAAGACCACCGATAAATGTTTTTGCTTGGATTATCAGAAGTAATATTGTCGAATGACGATTAGTGGTGGTGGATGTATTGAAGACGGATACCTCGGGATACTGCAAGCGATGATGGCGTGCACCACATCCTTCAAATATGCGGCCCCTCAGCCGCCTGCAATCGGCCACACGCGTTACCTAATTTCTGTTATCTTTATACACCCAGTCTCTCGCCAACAGTCGTCGTCAAACCTCCGAACATCTGTCGGTGTAGGGCAAACCACTGTAGATAGAGCAATCAATATGAAAGATGTGTCTGTGAACGAGTACGGCTATCCCGTACCATGAGCACGAGACGGAGAAGGTGAAGTTGCCGCAGTGAAGAATTTCTTCACTGTTAAGTGTTAAATGTGCTAGGGCAAGTAATTTAAATACGATACTATCAGTTTGTGTGGACGCAAATGACACCACATTCACCACCTCTCAAATAATAGGACACATTATCTGACATATATGTACAAAGTCAGATATCTCTGGAACGTAAGCATTAAGGACGTACGCGTCGCTACTTTTCTGTGGGATCACGTAAATTGACAGGGCAAGTGGGATTATTTTTAAACAGTTCGTTCGATCCGTTAACTGTATGTATGCCAAGGTTCCTACTCATCGATGGTACAAACGACTTATGAAGTCGAACATTTATCAGAGTAATCGGAATTTTCCCTTCGAATGCCTAATGACGAAGAGCAACAGTATGTCTGCATTCGTTAGTAAAGCGTACGTGAGCGAATTGTTGACTACAGTCCGACAACTCCAGTTCTTTCAGCAACGGGTCGGATTTGGATTGGCGAACATATTTCTGAAGAACTGGACTAGCTTCAATGAGCCAGGTCTTTAGGGTTGTACCGGACGTTGACCTACGATTATATGTGAACTGTCACTCGTGTGGAGCAGCGTTGGTCGCCGTACAGAGCAAAGCACTGATAGAATGTAAAGCATCAAGTTGTACAGATTCCCATTTCGCAGTAGGAAGGCCATGAGACTAAAGAAAGCGTGATGGCACGCCAGAAAGTGCTGTTGAGACGCTCGACTTATCCGTTTGCCTGACTGGTACGACTAGATGCTACGTCTTTGTAAAGAAGAAATCTCTGAAGGCCTTTTGACAGGAAGTATAGTCCTCTATCGTTGTGTATGTGCGACAGCGTTCCGAAGATAGAAAACAGTTGGCCCAGACAATACGTGATTGTTTAAGAAGTCGTCAGAACAAGCGAAAGAAAAGGGGAAACAAGAGTACTCATCGACTACAGTAAGAAGATAACGATTGCAACTCAACCTTGGCAGTGGTTACTTGAAGTCTATACTTAACCTCCCAGAAGCTGGATTGCTTTTATATGTGACGGATGATAAAGACGGGATTCTAATTCACAACAAATAGCACATTTGTTATTAACACTGCTGACCTCGCCCATAGTGAATAAAAGATTACGAGAACGCAAAAAATGCATCAACCGAACAACACCGGGTTGACACAATGACTACCATAATAATTTCAACTCTGGATCCGACTGTAAGGAGCCACAATAACGGCGAGAAAAGATGTCAGTAGCTTGGCCATTCTTCCCAGGAGAATGTGACGTCATAGTGATGAGATGACTTGAGCCACCAGCGCATGATTCTGTTGGAGGTTAGAGAACCTTCTGGGCTCATTATAGATGAATGTGCCATCTGTCTCGTTGGTAACTTCACTGACAGACGGTCGCCTGGGGCCAGTAAAATGGACAAGCTTGGACAATCTGCCTACAACAAAAACTGATTACATTTCTTTAATTTCTCCCACTCACCAAGCCTCATGATCAGCGTTTACGCTACGTTTCAGTTTCCGACAGACATCTTTCCTAAACTTATTATGTGAGCTGCCAGAAGGAAAGTTCTATCCAGCTTTTAACTACAGGGGTTTCTCGCAGATCCAATGCTTCATCGAACCACGAACCGCCGTGCCACATGCTAAAGTACCTGCAACATAAACCACCTGTGAGATCTCGGTCTAGCAGCTGTCAGGATCTTCAGGGTGAGAACTACTAAAGCTGCTGTCTAAGCTGATTTGATACTTATGCATTATCGACGGCATACACAGTTTCTCAACAGACAGGCAACCCATAATCTGAATCTGAATATGTGCTCCAATGGCCTGAATGGAACCCCACCACCTATGACTATCAGCTATGTGGCCCATCTGGGACCAGACCTGATTCGAAGGAGGCGCCGGTTATAACATGGACGTACACGACACCTGGAACTAGTGCCGGCTAAAAATAGTCTATGCTCAGCGCACAGTTACAATAGCCGCCCGCCAGTATCCGAGCCTAAACGAAACTCAACCTCACCAAGGTGGTTGACCTGAGCGTTCATATCTCCGGCCAGAACGACTGTATCAAAACCATGTCGACCAAAGGAGAGCGACCAGTTCTGAGTAAAACGCTTTCTTGACGCCGATGTCATTACAGTCAGTCGGAGCATAAGCAGACAAAAATACTTCTGAAAATTTTGCGTCTAGGGCTGCCCATTAACAGAACCTGCCAAGCAGATAGCACAAAATCTAATGTTCACAAGAATCCAATCTAACAATGCGGCTGAAGACTATATCTACTCCAGCCTGACCGGTAGCGGCGACCGTTACGTTGGCTACTGTCCTGGAGTCTAGTCTCCGAAATGCAGCAGAGATCGACATTCAACACCTCTAGCGTTCGTGCGAGGGCGGCCTGTGGACCCATTCGTTTTAGAGTGCGAATGTTGAAAGCACCGATATTAGTTCCCATTCTGGGTCAAAGAAAAGGACGAAAGGGGTATGAGGCTGAATGGTAAGAGATGGGACTTATCGGCAAAGTGTTACTGTGATTAGTTATATCTATTATGGGACCTGCAGAGTAATCACCAAAAACGAGGGTCGGGAGGGGCTTGAGAGCAAGATTGTACAGAACACTGGAGGAGGGGTCAGCAGTAGCGTTTTCGCCTATCCACCGTACTGTATGGAGTAGACAGAGCGACCCGGCTTAAATCGCGAGACGGCCGATGCAATATAGAATAATGAGTATTGTGAATAATCATGGTTGTTTATGAACTGAGATACTGCCAGGACACCCAGACCTAGATGGGAGAACGATTTGGGCTCTTAATCAAAGTCTTTGGCTCAAAAGCCTGTACTACACGGCAGAGGGCGAGGAGTAGTGTACCAAAACCGATACTTTTTTTCGGAAAAAAAGATGTCAACCTTTTTCCAACCTCCAACCTAGAGGACCAGGAGATCTCTACTTATTGGCCTGTTTAGTGTGAGTGACTCTGCCGATGTGGTCGTCACACTGTCCAATTTGGCCCAATAAGTCATTGAGATGCGCAAGTAGTCACACTGTATCGAGATCCAGTCTCATTGTGACCGCTTTTCGGAAGTCAAATAGTAAAAATTCCGAGCATCGATGAGAGACTGAAAGAAATCGCCTTAAACCAACGTAAGAAACGGAGATACATGAGAACGGTAGCAGATGCATCATTTCGCGTATATGAAGCATGGGCAACTGAATTGAGCGCTGAGAAAGCTGGCAGACGAGCAGAAAGCGAAGGAGCAAAATGGTGTGTGAACGATGAATCAAAAGTAAACAATGGCGGGGATATAACGAGTTGATTCCCCCAGCGTTAAGAGATGCAGCGAAAAAAGATGGTTGAGTTGTGCATTAGAGACAACAAATAACTGAGTACCATGAAGAGTATTCTTTGTTAGCGCAGTGGCAAACCCGCGTAATATGAGATAAGGACAGATGATGACGACATTGAGAAGTAAAGTTCGCTTCCATTAGGTGAACCGATACAAACGATGATAGTCTCTTAGGCTAGAAGTCCTGTAACTCGGTCTTTGGCTAGAACTATCACGAGATACAACAACCAATTGACCCGAGTAGCCTGAAAACTGTCACTGTTTCAGAGTTATACTGGAAGCAACGAAAACCACTCAAGTGATGCAGTGGAAAGCACAGGGACGTTACGTAGTCGACTTAGACACGCAATCCATTAACAATCATAGCCCACTTGCTAGGTAAAACCCTTGACACCATATATTTGGATTTAAACATTGCACAAACATAAAACAGTAGACACAAATTAAATGCAGACTCCTTTCTTTTGCTTATATCTAAGTCGAAGCTACCTTCTCCTCTCGGTTATATAACAATCAACCGTCAGTCTTGATCACTAATTTAATGCTGTTGATGAAGATGATGACCAAACCGTATAAGTCACGTACAAGGTAGAAAACATCTACCTAAAACAAAATTGCCTACAAAGCAAACTCCAGCTTCTACGCAACAAGGCGTTTGTTGCAAAGCAGTGTTCATTAGGTGTCTAATATTTGCCGTCCCTTCCCAACCGCCAGCACGTGTCCAAGGTCTATAAAAAACTCATTCGGTATCGGTGTATGCACTGTTTGCTCAATTGCACCGAGCGTCAACCGCCTCCGCTTGGTGGATGGAAAGAAAGTAGATGTTATAGGCAACACAAGTAAGAGAATGCCGGAGACTGTCGTCAGCATTACATTCGAGCCAACCGGGGCTGACAAGAAAAAGCCATTAGAAACAGTTTGACGATAACTATGAGACCAAGCCTGCTCTCGAGAGTGAAGTTTGAAACCATCGACGCCAGAAACTGGCACGCTTGCCGTAACGCCCCAACACAGTTTGGTTTTTGATTCAATCGCCGAGTATGCAGCTTTCTGTGTTCATATTTCACTGATAACAAGAGGGCAAGTGGATTGGGTAAAGGTAAAGATGAAAAGCCAGCCATGGGGAAAGTGAAATAATTGTTCACTGCGCTGCTCCCAAATGTGGACTTGAGTTCTACAGCATATTATTCGGGGATAAACATGAAAATGACGGAGTAGTTGTTACCAACCCCATGAGGATAAGCCGAATTGGGGAGCGTCAACTCCAAAATTTAAAGATTAATATAACCAACGCTTGTGACGTCCCTGAACGCTCAATTTAGTAACAGATTCTGGCGAGTAGGCATAAAACGGCACTTAGAAAAGTGTTTCGTTTCCGACCAGGTCCCATATTATCATCTGTGTTCTGCTCAGGTTGTTACTGTGACCATTTTGATTTCCATAAGTCTTATCCACATGAACATCACCAACGTACCACCAATGTATTTCCAGAAGAGCTGGACGAAGTTCTACGTGTAGGCAAAGAATGTAAACATGGATGGTGCATTGCTGGCAGACGGTAAACGAGCAGACAAAGCGAACGCCCATTAAAAATAAACAAACAATTGAGCAGAGAAAGGCGACCGGAAAACCAGTATATCATCCAAGGAATGGATAAGGCTCAGACTGCAGACCGGGGAAACAGGATAAAATCGTACAGCTTACTGAGAACAGCTCCAAAACGTAGCCAAGTAAAAAGTAGCACGATGTTCAGTTTGGCTAATAAAAAAAAGTAGCGTGTCTTGAACCTACTTGTCAAACTCTTCAAAATTGCCGGGCGTTTCCGAGCCGGTTCCAGCGACGTCACCGCATGAATACGTGGCTGCTGGCACTAAAGAAAAATGGCAAAAACGATATTCGTGCACATCAAATCACAGCGAACCAAAACAGTGGGCCAAAACAACACAGTTAACCTACACCAAACAGGCTGTTTGTTGCTGCATGCGGGCTAATAGAAGACAGGGTCGATTAGTTAGCACGCTAATAACAAACACAACTTGTTAATTCAGAAGCCTGAGAGAGTTCACATCACTAACTATTGGGCAAAACAGCGTGCGAAACCACTGTGTGTGTGCACTCCAGGACATCATGAAAGTCTCGTGCAAGCCCTTTGGTAGCCAGCTAACACTGATTGGAGGGCTGTGAGTCGCCCGTCACAACAAGATGCTAAAGCTTCGCCTGGATCGCTGTCGACGCCGCTGATGCGGCTTCCCAGGTACACAAACCATAATCCAACATTATATCTACGTAATCACAGCAATCTTGCAGAAGCAGTTTGCACTTTGAAGCTGCAAAGCGCATTCCGAAGTACTTAGAAGAGTGCGAAATAGCGTCTAAAACTGCTTGTGCTGCACGAAAGTTGTCAAACAGCAACATCTTGTCGTTAGTATAATCAAGAGCAGTCTTCTACCGGACAGGAGGTCTACGCCAACTAATCAGCACAGGCCGGCTGGACAAAAAGTCCTCTCCAACATGCCTCCTGATCTTATTCTTTCAGATTTACACTGGATTCGTGGTTTTCAAGTAAAACCCTAGGTGGCGCACCGCAAGCCACTTGTAACAAGTGTTGTATGGGCGTCATTTGGCTTCGGATACTGTGATAGGCTAATCCGAAACCGATGCTGCTAACCGTGTGTGTGTGTATCATAGTTATTATTAAGCACTATTTTCCCGCACTGTTACTGACGTAAACAAAGATAGTCCGAGAAACCGTATCGCCAGGACTGTTGGTTAGACATGGTGGTCACTAGGCTGTACTTCAGTGTTTACCAATCCCCCACTTAATGAGCCGTGAAAAATAGAATCACGGTTTTGTAAGAGTGTACTACCGTTAACAACTCCAGAAAAATAAGTAAATTCCATCTACAATACTGGCAATTGAATTCTACGATGGTATCAGTGGAAGCCTTTACAGTGTAAAGGTTGCCATGAGATTAACAACTTATGGCGCAAGGATGGATAGCCTGGATAGAAAAGAGAGGATTGAAGCAGTCATCTGAAAGCACCCAAACCACCCCGAATCCATGGCAGAAGTGGTAACCGACCTACATTGAAGCCAACTAACCTACTGAAGCTTTCAGCCCCGTCACACGATAACCAGGTTATTACTAACAGGCTACGTAAGTTTGAACAGATGAACGCAGGATCCCACGAACTCCCGTACATAACGTTTAACTGGAAAGTCGACGAAGATGACATGGGGAAGTCAGAAGGCTCTATTAGGCAGTCGTCCATGAACATTGATGTAGCTGATAGGATGAAACAATGACTGAGATATTCGCCATTCAAAACTGACCGATAAAAACACCTCGTTACGATTAATAGTACAAGTGGACCTAAACAAACGAACTGTTTGGACGTTTAGGTGCAAAATAGTCGCGCAAAGTGTGATATCATGGTCTATATCATGCCCAACAATAGTATTGCAATTGCAGCAGTACCGTAGGAGATACAAATGCGACTAATTTCAGGCAGTAAATGGTCCTCAAATAAATCTGGGAAGAAAACTGTCTAGCACATGAACGGTTCACATCTGATTTCAGCAGAACATGCCTGCGGGGCCGCGAGTTAGAACTGCAAGTTCAGTTAAAGATGAGGGCGTAAACAGATTTATAGTTACTCGGCTTATTAGCCAGTTACGACTCATTTGCACTGGTGTCTCAACAAACAAAATGACAATAGCCTGGAGAAATGAGAGAACCACAAAAAAATAAGTTAACTGATGGGGGAAAACTAGCTTTCTTTTTGGGTAGAAAGACTTACAACACAAACGTTACTGACCACGGTTCCAATTGGGTTTGGCTGCACCATCCACCAGAAGTGTTCCCAATCCTTTGGATCCCAGTTTGGAAACCGGAAGTGCCATGTTAAAGCAAGTTTCGACGTCGACGTAGTCATGCCCAAAACCCGGGTCATATACCGATCATCAAACTATCACTTTCATCCCGAACAAACACGCAAACAGTGTACGATGTGTCAAACGATGGACTGGCATATGCTAACCTTATCTGAATTAACGGAGCCCGTGAAATGAGACAGCTACGCTAAATGGTAAACATTGTCCGTCACAAAAACACATGCAAACGCTTTTGTTGTTAGCGTGCTGTTCCCACCAATGGTCATTAATTTTTCAGAGGCACGGGTAGACGAAAAGAAGTATGCTTTGGACGCTCAGGTTTCCCAACCGTATGAGTTGTCTGTAGATTTGCAGTATTCAGTCAACTCTTAAAAGAAAGGGCAAAGCTGGTATTACGCGTAGGTTGGCAAACACCATTCAAGCGTTGACCATACGATCGTCGATCTCATCAGACAAAACAGCAACGCTGTCGCAACTCGCAAGGTAGATAAACTTCTTAATCGCCATCAACAGCTAATTATCAAGGGCGAATAAAAGAGTAGGCTGCTGTCTTCTGACAACATCTGGTAATTGGAAGATACAAAGTTTATACTAAACTTACGTGCTAAAATCTTTAATTTGCTTAGGATGTTTACAGCTGATTGTGAAGCAACTTAGACTGAAGTAATATCATAAGCACACTAAGTTGCGAAGTGCTGTACCCGTACCAGTTCCATAAGCTTATGTTAACAGACTACAAGTAACTCAAGAACTTATCTAACACAAATGTGAGTGCGGAAGAAAAGAATGGAGCACCCAGATGTACTTTACTGGGTTGGCGAAAAACTGTCAATAAGGCGTACAACCAACGATGGAATCGTAATGGGTAAGGCAAACCAGGATGACGTACAATGGCCGTTCCCATCGTCACGTCTGAAAGTAACATACACATTAACGATTAACTATGTACACTACATTAGTGACAATAATTACTACCTGAATATCCAAACTGACAGGTGCCACCTTCCTGCCGACAGTCCTGAAAGCTAGTTTCGGAGTACTTTGGAAAACAGAGGGTGATTCGGTCATCTGAAACATGGTAGAGAACAATTTAAGGAAAAAATGAAGACAGCCAAAACAAAAAATCAAATCCAAATATCTAAATGCAATAATGAACTCATGAAAGCTGTTGGGACGAGAACTACTGTATCACAACCGGACTGAATAATACCCGAACAAAGATACCCTAGAAACTAGAACCGAATATCATATTAATAACACTTGACGTATACTCGGGTTCTCAGTTTAGTGCATCCGTGAGTAGCAAGTACCATTTGTGAGTGAGCAGATCAACGATGACATTACGTGGACTACAATACCGTTTGCAAACATAAAGGTAAGATCGGGATTTCTACTTGAGGACAGATTACCTTGCATGTGTACACCGTTCTGATACATAGCAGAGAACACGGTCAAATGTAACACATATATTCACTGATTATCCGGACTTGGATGTTTTTGCTTGAGCATAATTGCTTGTGCATAATGGAATCGAAACTCCAGTAACCAGATTGTTACACAATGAACACCTTTGCATTTAACGTAAACTCCGGCCAGCGACTTCGCTGACTGGGAAACGTATTTTGAAATCCACTCCATCGCTTGGCCAGTACAGCTCTGTTTGAAGAATCCGGAGACTGCGCGGCGACCAGACATTGATCAAACATCAAAAAATAGCGAATCCGATGTGTGGTCTTACTGGTATTCACTCAAGGTGCTTATTCACCAGAGAACCTGAAGACTCGCAATATATACAGCTACACTGACAGATAAGGCACAGGATCTTAAACAGCGATGGCTGTGAGGGGTATAGCACATTTTGAATACACATGTTTTCCAGTAGTACAGATAAATATAACAGCTCTGGACTATATGTAACTATTGGACAAATAAGGAACATATGCTCGGATCTATCGTGAAAGGGACAAGGTTCTTATTCGCAACTCACTACAATTTCACACGCGCATTGGTTGGACCTTCATTCACACAAAGTGAATGAAGCGACAGTTTACTGTTGGCAATATTATCTAGTTCTCAGTGACGACCGATAGCTTAACCATCACTGAACACTGCACTAACCATCTCACTTCACTCGGTGTAATTCCGTTAAATTTGGTACATGCAATGCCAGTTGGCGTACGGAAGTGTACCGATAAGGCTATAGCCTAAAACTTTGGTTTAACAATGTTACAATAAATTGGGTTTCGTTTCCGGACGTTATAGAAGACATCCGCTAGCGTTTACTCATTTACGACAATGTAAGATAACTGATTTGATGTCGGGCGGAAAAATAAACGGAAGGGGTCTGACGACTAGAAACAACTCTCTACGTAAACACACGACAACAAAGTGTCTGCAAACTGAAAGCATACAACCGAGCTATAAGTGGAGGTAAGGCACCATCAGTAAGACAACTTTCTCTACGGCTTTCACTGCCCCGCGTCAGTAAGCGCACTAACCTCACAAACATTTCAATAAAACACAGCAACATGCACGTCACTGAGCCAGATTACCCCCCACACACTCCGAATAAAGCTTTCAGCCACCGACTCTGAGTCGCGAAGGCCCCAGCCCAGAAGATGAACGCGTTAGCCACTGATTTCATTTCTCCATACGAGGTTGTTATCTGTTTGTCTCACATTTTAGACCAGCCGGCCGTGACATTCACAAAGCACCCAGTGTGCCAGACAACCAGCTAGCACTTTTAGTACACGGCTCAAACATTTAGGTTTGTGCATACTTGCGGACTGAATAAAGGATCTCGTTTGTTACTTACTACCAAATACTTGTTTCTAAACCTCCATTGTGCCTATCCGTCGGTGCGAACGACCGAACACAGACATCGACGGCTAGAAAAAGGAAGATGGCTCACATCATCGACTCCGACCGGCCGGGTTTCGCAGCTGTAAAATAGAACAGCCCGCAGAGTCGCTTTATGTACGCGACCCATTAGCCTCGAAAATGCTTTTCTGTCGCCACAGATACCCTAGACTAAGGAATACCACCCTAATCTCGGAGATACCAGCTTCTACTTCACAACTTCCCAGGTATACAAACCGGTTAACAACACCCGTAACTTCACTATCAAGTATTAAATCTACGTAGTCATGTCAATCTTGTCAAAGTACTTTGCAGTCGGAGAGTGCGAAGCGCATTTCGAAATACTTCAGAGAGCGCGAAATAAAATCCGATATCGTTTACATTACTTAAAAATTGTTAAACAACATTCTTCGCCTGTATAGGCGTGACCAAGCAGTATTCCATCAGGAGGTTCATACAAGAACCTTGAAAGCGTCGTAGATAATTCTCCATTACGTCGTCTATAAAGAAATTAAACAATGGTAAAGGTGGACAGCCTTTAAGTGCGCTGCTGCTGGGGATGGAACGCCGACAATATGCCCACATACTTGTTTAGCATACCAGTAAGTTTAAACGACTCCTTGGATGTGGGTCGATCGACTGAACAGAACGCATATCTACACTTGGGAAAAATGGCAGTCGTCGGCCGACGGCATGTAAGATGCTGCTCCAGAATGTAGCGAAAAAAGAAACTTCGACCAATATATCCTCGTGCAGGACGACACCCTGCCTATCCTTCACTGACGGCTGTTTCCGAATTGCAGTGAGCTGGCGAAGTAAAATGGAAACCAGAACCCTTGTTATGACTGAGGTTAGGCAAGTCTCTTCATGGTGTTCGCGAGAGCTCCCGAACACATTCTAGAAGATGGGAACTAGTATCCGGCAACTCAATAAGGGTGTTGTCCGCTATCCATACAAGTTGGAACAACTGCGTTGAGGCCCCTGCTGATTTATTCCATCATTTTGAAAAGTGCCGGCAAGAGATTGCTTGAGGCAGCAACCCTACTGCATTCGAGAGACGAACTGAAATAGCAAACCTCAGCTCTTGTAGGTGATTCTGAAACTGCTCACCAGGGCACTACATTGAAATTTTATGGCGGACACTGCGGAAACAGCAGGCCAAACAAATCGGCCCACAAAATGTTTTGATTAAAGAGGTAACCTCTTGTACATGTTAGGTATCTATGCCGTCCGCCAGTGTTCCATCAAGTAAAAGCAGTTTCCATTTCACCAACTTTTTCCGTAGATTAAGCTTCACGGCTGGCGCTCACGTTGCGAATCAGTTTCCCGCGGATATCCCCTTTAAAAACGTTATAACTACCACGAAGAATAGTTCGTCTGACATGACAATTCCAATGAGTTCTCTGAGATATATATTGTTCAACTAAAAAACCGTCGTGTCGCACACTATAGTACCTAGTTCATGAATGGCCTGCGATATTTCGGTCTAGCAGCTGTTGGGATCTTTGAAGCCAGAACTGTTAAATTTGCATTCTGAGCTATTTTGGAACACATACTTTACTGGTGCCCTGGTCGATTTCTCAACAGACAAACAATACAGCCGATGGTGCAGTTGCCCAACGAAAGTAAGAACAAAACAACGTTCGAACTCATGATCAGAATCCAAGCATGTCTTCTATTAAGGACTACAGTTCTGAATACAAACTAACAGCTGTGTGGTCTACCTCAAGCCAAGTATAATTCGGAGTAGGAGGACACCAATGATAGGAAAGAAGACCACGAGCTGGCTAAAAACAGTCAGGTCCTAACGCACAGTTGCAATGACCATCAACTGCTGCCCGTGCGATGTGATACCGGTCCAAACAAGAAGGTCGACTTGGGTGTTCATATCTCCGGTTAAAATGTCTGTCACAACTGGTCGACTGAAGGCGCACAAACAGACGTCACTGTAACTGTCGATGACGTGTTTCTTTTGTTCCCTCCTTTCCCTCAATGTGACTGAAATCTTCATATCAATTTCAGCATACCTGACTCACTGGTACGACTACATTATATTCCCATCACCTAACGTTATATGTCCGTGGATTACCTCCTTCGGAGTAACTCCATTGAAGGTACGTCTATTACCAACTACGATTGCACTTGCTTGGTAATATTTATCGCAGAATCATCACGAGCTGGCCAAGACAATCTGTTGACTTTGATAGACCTCGACTGCATACGTTTCTGTAGGACATTCGTCGTTTCAATTTATAGGTCTAGCAGTCACTTACAAAATTATTTAACACAGAAGGTCCCGACATGACAGACGTCAACACTCCTGAATTATTAGAACCAAATTACTGTGTACAAGGATAGAAAGACGGAAGTGACTAGTATCAAGGTTCAATAACAGCGCTTACAAGCACTTCTGAAGTGGAAGTGATGGCCCTTGCCGCAGAACAGCAGTTCGATTTGCCGAAGTAAAAAATCCAATGACGTGATGGCAATCTGAATTAATATTGGTTATCCGTAAGGGAGCTACGGATTACGGTCGAGGGAAAAACGACCGACAACCAAATACTAGTTAGTTGATTCAGTTCTCCAGAGCTTTATCCAGAGAAACCAATCAACACCGCATTGTACTAGGTGTACATGAAGGTTATATGCTAGCCAGCAACATCTTCCACAAACGCTTCGGTCGAAACCACATGGTTGCTAAGTCATTTATACAGCCCATTAAAACTTATCACCAAACACTGTATCTCCGGTCAGTGTATGCATGTTCCATCACGTCAGTGTGACCTACCATTTGTTGCCTACGCACTTCTTGGTGAGGGAGAATGTTGTAATATATTGTTATGGTTCCCATTTTTGTTTTATTAACCCATTTGCCCTGATTACTTCAACTTTCAACCGCAAAAAAATAGATGAATATAACCCTCCATAAGAAACCGTTTAACTATGCAGCTGAGCTTGAATGTTTCCAACAGTGAGGCATGTTGACTAATGTGTAGATGTAGTGTGTACACGGTTATTATGTGAGATTCAATGACCTTGATCCGAAAAGTGGACTTTTCGGTAATCAGCCTACCTTTTGTGCTGTAACTTGTCTATACAAACTGACAGTGCTATATTTCCATTACGTGCTCTAACATATCTGCCACTTGACTTTTTCAGTTCGCCCGGCTCCACTGTGAAGTGAATAAATTCTTCATTGTGATAACTTCGCTTCCACTCTTTTACGCTTACCGTATGGGGAAATTGTACCCGTTCACAAACAACGTGTTCATTTTATAACGATGGCGCGACTTCTACGACCGGATTCGAGATCGGCCGGTGCTGCTAAACAGTGAAAACACTAGTTCGGGACATTTTCTTCTTCGATTCAGTCGGACCATGCACTCTATCGACTGTTTGCTTTGTTAAATCACATCCCTACCTCGGTATGTGAATCCATATTGGACTGTAAAACCTACGAAGACGATGTCCATACGTTCCAGCATATTTATTCAGCCTCGTAACGAAACTTACGTCCGACAAGTGTAGGAAACATGTTGACAGAACTCCGGTGGGAATTCCTATCAATTTGTTTGTCGGTTTAAACCGTTAGGTAATCAGTGCATATTCAAGACGTTCATTACAGAGGAACATCGTGGCCAAGCATTACGTGACTCACTCATCCCCGGGATTCAGTTATCAAGCACAGATCAGCTTGTTAGAACAATGCACACTGACAACTCAGAACGCCTTTGACCAAGCAAAATCATTTGAAATGGCGTTCCAGCAATCTCAAACACAAGCATTCGGCGGCCTGCAGTTCTGCCATAAAACATGACACTGAGTCAATCCTCAAAGAACAAACCTCTGAGCAAACGACAACTGCTGTCCCTGTATCAAAACGTTTCTTTTATGGATATTCTAAACATGTGTTCTATTCAGCGAGAGAAGCTGCTTGCAACTGTTCTGGAAGGGAAGGAAAGTTTCAGAGGGTTTGAAGACCACCTGCAATTAAAAAGCGGCGTTTTCTTACTCCAACCGTAGTGCTAAGGCTCGTCGTCACTTGGGCTCTACATAATCGTCACCATCATCATACGTAGCAATGCATCAGTAGTTCACGCTGACGCTTAAATGTCACATAACCACAGGAGAGGAAAAAACAAATCATGTACAAGGAAAAACAAGCAGAGGAAACAAAGGGACCTAACTGGCAAAAGAATAGCTACGTCAACATTAAAACATTCAACATCACGGTGCCTAAACCTTGCAAACAAACAATCAAGCTGTAACTGGAAGTAAAGCATCATCAGCAAGATAGCTTCCTCATGGATTTCACTGCCCCGTGTCATTAAGTGCACCCACTCACTTCACAGACAATTCGGTCAAATAACGACAACACACACGCCGATTAACTCGAATAACCGTCATTTCACAAAACGTCCCCAGCCGCCGATTCCACGAGTCGCGATCGCCCTACTAAGGGACAGGAACCAAATCCACAGTAAATCCTTTCGTGAACGCTTTTATTTCTCTAAGCCGACTCATCATCTGTCCACTTCGCACATCGCGCCAGGAGGCAGCTGAATCCGCAAAACGTGCTCGGTGGTAGAGAGCCAGCTGACATGCTCAGTACACGACCTAACCACCTCAGTCTGTGAACAAGTAAAGATCAAACGAAAGAATGCGTTCGACAATCAACATCAAATACATGCTTCCAAACCTACTCGTTGTTGAAACCCGGCGCAAGCGAGCAAACGCAGATATACGTGGTCAAATATCCGAAAACGGTTCACTTCTTCTGCCACGAGCAGCCAAATTTTGCTGCCGTAGAGTAACACAGGCCTTATCGTCGCATTACATACGCGACCTTTAACCACCAGAGAGATACCTCCCTGTCGCCAGAGGTGTCCTAAATTAGCGAACACTGCCCTAAACATGAAAATCCGTGCTTCAATTTCATTCTCTGCATCTCCGCCGACGCCCATGATGCAGCCTCTTGAGTACACGAATCGGTAAACAACTTCCATAACTTTATTATCCAACATAATATCT
>LUCH01005563.1:24625-40602 GCA_013368495.1 Paragonimus heterotremus | reverse complement strand
CCCGTGTATTGCTCTGTCTGATAAATAATCCTTGTGCCATCCGAGTTCTTGGATCACAACACTAGTGCTTGTTTTCGAAATGGGCCGACTGGAAAGTCTATGGGAACGCGAGAGCTGCAATCAATCGGCCCCTTTCGAACAACAGAAACACCAGACTCGAGTTTCGCTCTCATTAGAGCTCATCAGTAGTGCATATCCTCGCCACTGCCAGGACTAGAACTCCGGCCATGCTGTTCTTGAAGCAACCGTGTTGACCACAGCGCCATTGACCTCACATTAGGTACGACCGAATTATCATATGTGAATTCTCAGCCACTTTCGTTTGTGGGTAGTGGTCAAGTTGCCCGATCGTCTCGATAGGAGAAACAGTAACTGTTGTGTTAAATCCAATCGTTAACCCCGTGATTAAGACTTCATAGATAGGTCGAAATCTCCGATCTCATTAAACCTGCTAGGCGATATTTTAGATTACTGATGAGTAGTCGGGGATTTGGTTAATTTCAAGTTGAAAATCACCCAAAGTTGATCGCAGTTTTCGCATTCCCATAGACTTTCCAGTCGGCCCCTTTCGAATAGAGAATGCATACTTATATGAATACTTATGTGATGTCTCTGTATGTTTCTGCTATAGTCACCTATGTCAATACACGAAAAATCTCCAATTTCCGTTGGGACGAGTGCTTCATGACAAGGTTATCTTTTTCCAGTTTAGAAAACATTCGTTAGCAAACATTGTACTTATATACAAAAAATGGCACATAGGAGCAAACTGTGTCACCGTTTGTCAGAAAAACCTATCCACGTTAAGGCATTTGATTCAGCTGGTCAATCCACTGATTGGTTGGTCCGTATGCAGAAACCAGCGCATATATATCACATAATGTACTTTAGAAACATATATTACTAAAACCAAATTGAAGAATGAATGAATGTGCACTTCTGCTCGGTTTATGTGTGTGATCGACACCTTCTATCATGCGGTTTTCCGCCTGCCACTACTCGTCCGTTGGTCCGATTTCGTTGAGCGATGGCTCATCTGGTCGCCCACACTGTCCCCAATCCGGTCGATTTGAGCTTTTGGTCGTACCTCTCTCCCGCGTTGAGGTATTCCGCCGAATGTTGGCATACTCTCACCACCAGCCTGATAATCCACCATAACATTTCCGAAATTATTCAGGGGACTCTTTTTTTCCACCTGCCAACAGGAAAATATTTTGCTGTCTAAGAAGCAAAACTTCATTGAGTCTAAACATCCGAAAGCACAACAACAACATTTACGCTCGTGTTTATCATGGCAGATTCCAGAAGTTGTTAATTGTGCCTTATTTCTGGAACTGCCTTGACTGAGGACTTTGATATTGAAAGGACAGTATCAACCGAACTTCCGTGTATGGCACCTTAAAGCCAGCCCACATTCTAAAGTATTTCAGCAGAATAATATTTTATGTTTTTAAATTGATTTTTGCCATGGCTTCATTACTGTGAGATCTTACAAAGGTGGCTATAGAACCAAGAAAAAATATTCCACTTGGCTGATATCAGTGGACGGTGATTAGCTCAGTGTCATACGAAATTTATGAAGATGTTTCATCTTCTCCTCATTTTGCATGGAATACCAGATGGTTGACATTCCAAAGACAACCGGCAGAGTTTCGCGACTAGGTTAAATATAGGTCCGATATCGTGCGCAATATGTTTCCAGTGTACGCCTGTTGGTGCTGGTCGAGACGGTGATTAATTGTTGCTTGATAGACCGTCCAAGATAGTACAGTTCTCAGTGCCTTGATTCATTACAGAAATGTTGTGGAGGAATTGATTAGCAGAATATTTATCTTCGTAAAGCATACTAATCATTTATATGGAATTATCTAACTTTTAGAAACTCAGAACGACGTTCGACGCTGATATGGTTAACGGCTAAACAACAAGCTGTGAAAGTAAAAAAAAACTTACTAGTTTTGATTGTGAAAATATAATACGCAGCATTTATATTTGTTTATTATTATGCCTAAAAGCTTAAGTATCCTTTAATGGTGTCCTGTGAGTTGGGGCGTTACATCTTCAGTATACTAAGTCTGGAGTATGTTCATAATGAAGTAGTTATTACTTCGCAAAAATGTCATTTTTCACAACAGAAGTTGTATAGGAAAATGAGTGGGCTTGTTAAACTGTCATCGATCATTTCACGTGATATTAGTTCGTTGGAATGATAATCACAGTGAACACCTCCAGACTGAAGATGCAAGGCAAACGCACGAATTGAGAGCAGGTGACCGTTATGGAGTTCAGAAAGGAAGAGACTTGCTAGTTACGACACCGTAACTTGAGCCCAAGTTGCTCGAGTGACAACAAAAGTATGTATAGGTGCATCTGAAACAGTACATCTGAAGTGTACAAACAAATTTAGTGACGTAAGTGGGTAGACGTTAAATGAGTCCGTGATCTAGAAATTTAACCCAGCTTGGTGACATGTTAGCTAGGTGCAACACCAGACGACATGCTATCATCTGACCAAGTCATTTTACTGTTTCAGTGTGTAACTAAGATCTGACCGCCAAAGTTTTGCGAAACAGTTAGGTTGGACAGCTATCTGCTGCCGTGATTCATTTAATACGATTGTATCATGTCAATTGTTAGCACAGTGGGCTGAACTTACTCACATACGCAGATCGGATGAAGATGTTTATTACCGCGTAAATAACATAAAACCAACGGCGAAAGAGAAGATTGTATAGTTCACAGCCCCACAGACAATCAACGAAAGGCAGCAACGAACACTAGATACGGTTATTAAAATTACGTCAACCTAAGGCCAACAGCTTCAACTATAGGGCGATTGATTGCAAAATTCAAAATATAGATACCACTGTTACGAATAAAGCAGGTGTTATTGATAAATGTGCTCCACCTCATGCCTAGAAAGGTGTTCATTCAAGGAACGATAATAAGTGATGATACTACATCAAAAATGAATGGACAGTGTTCATGAACAAAGTATCGGGCTGTTAAGCCCAATGTGGGTTAACATGACACACTGTGCTTGAACCAAGCGGTATGATTTGTGCCGAAATTTTAGGGGTTAACTTTGTGTAAAAATGTTCGTTTCACAGAAAAAGTAACGATGCGTTACTGGTTGAAATGCTTGTGAAGCGTGTGCTATGTTGCTGCATTCGTACTAACACGTGCACCCAACGGTAAGCCTAACAGGCTGTAACGGCGGTAGAGGGAACACGTGACTCAGTAGAAGTACACTCTATTTTGTCACATTTGCAACCGGTAGCCAAATTCTTACGTGTGTGGACGAATGAGTCATTGATCGTTGACGTCGCGACCAATCAGAACGCAGCCTGAGTCTCAGTGCCAGTGTGGGGCGCGCAGTCGACCTGGACGCGTATACAGCATCACCTCTGTCTTAACTGGAAAGCTGACCAAAATCTTAGCGAGTGGTCTGGGCTTGGTGATGGACCGATCGACGTCGTTGGTGTTATGTCGGGGATCACACAATGTAGACGTGGTAGTGGTTTGTGTGCATCTGTTCGTACCAGAATTGTGTAGGTCTGTCTGACATTGACCCTGCGACCGGTTGCAAGCTCGCACGTTCCAGGTCCACAAGCCCGAGCTATTCCAACCGGTCTCGGCAGAGCCGGTTGATCTTTGTTCGCTTGTCGCCCTTTCAAACGGACGAACGTCCCAGATTGTATTGCTGACGTTGATTTTTTGCAAGTTGATTGGTAGCCACGACGACGCTTCCAACGCTGGAAAAGTACATCGGATGTAAGGTAGTGGGATTCTGGCGTTAACGGCATGTACAAGAGTGCCTTCTTTAAATCCGATTTTGAGAAAACTGAGCGTCAGCCATCTTGGCCTGTAGCTCATCGGCCGTTGGGAATATGAATTTAGCGAACACCATGTCTGTTTTCCGTCTCTCAGTCATTACATATTCATAATGTATCACCCTTTTTTAACATCGTGACTATGAAATGAATCCATTCGGAACTGTCGATTTGTTCGACCAAGTCGTTCGGAAACTCTTCGTCTATGACAGCAGTCGTTGATTTCTGTTTGTCCAGAAGAATCGGGCGCGGTTGTGTTATCGGGGGAGCGGAGTCGAATTCACTCTCAATAGTTGTACGCCGGTGTACACAACTGACCACCATTCGGATGTCTGGTAATGGGAACTTGGGCTCTGAAAAGCCGTGTTGTTGATTCTCAGTGACAGTAGAATTATGTACTGAGTAAATGTGTTCTTGGCTCATTTGCGCCACTTGGCGGGATGTAGACTGCTCCAACGGTTCCAAAGCATCCTGTTTCACCTGACAAAACCCAAATTTTCCTGTGATCGCGTTCGTTCTGCATCCACATTCCCGGTCAAGCAAAACGAGGGCATCGTTTAACGAGATTTCTGATTCCAAATCAAATGCGTCGAAGCGGCTTGATCTTTCATTGTTCAGCAAATGACGAAACGACTTTAACTTCCGGCTCTCACTGAAAGTAGTATCAATCAGTAACAAATCCAAGTAATTCGTAAATGTAGTTTTCCACTGAGTCCAGTCACTTTCGGTTGACCGTATGGCAGCATCACGCCAATAGGATTCCGGAGGTTACAGATTAGAATTCATCGGACAGGTTCGTTTAACACGAAGCCAGTGTTGTGTTCGTATACATGTGGAATCAACAGTAAGCCTTACAGACTGTAACAGCGGTAGAGAGAACACTTGACTCAGTAGAAGTATAGACGGTAGCCTCATTCTTGTGTATGGGCGAATGAGTCACTCATCGTTGAACTCACGACCAATCAGAACGCAGCTTGAGTCTCAGTGCGAGTGTGGGGCACACAGGCGGCCTTGACCCGTATACATCAGTTTTGTTCCCAACTGTTCAAAAGCCCAAAAATTTATCTCCAGCTTTAAGCGAGAGCGCTCCCAGAGAATCCTGTCGCACATAACCTCCATAGGAGGCTGCTGTACAACGTTGTACAGTTTCCTTTCTTGAATATATTCAAAAACCGCCCCATAGTTAATTAATGGGCGCGACTCCCAACACCACATGTAGAACTCCTAGCTTCCTTCTGTAAGAACTACTTCAAATAAACATCGTTTGTTGGTAAAATGAAGGACCTGTAAAAGTCGAAATCTTCCGTTAATGCTCAGTACAACGAAGTAAAGTATTATCTCTGTGATCTTTCATTAGACCTGTGACCAGACAAATTAAGCCTGTAATGGCCTGTTGACAACAATATAAGGGCTACAGTTTGAGTCATACTACATCTGTGTCAGGCCGTATCGGTGCTGCCCGTGTAGCTACGATATTTCTCACAATCGTTCAGTCCGTGCCTGACTTTGATTGCTCCGTGCCCAGGCAGTTGATAAAGTTCATAAATGTATGCTCACACAAACATACGGTTGAATGTGGTGAGCATGAGATTCCATAGAACTGTTGAAATCTAACGAAGAATGGATTATACACAATCAGCGAATGAACCGAGGCGGCACATGACCCGTTTAATGACTGTCCTATTCAGTTTACGGGTGTTACGGATTGCTGAACCCGATTAGGAAGCCTTTATCGGCAGTGTTGAGGTTTTGTCTGTCTTAACGGCTGTCTATCTGTCTATCTTAGATGACCGGTAAAGCAGCCGAGGATGGTTAGACGAACACGGTCATGGAGGTGAACTGACCGTTACGACAGTCATGGTAATCTTCGGATCAAATTAGCTTGCATATTTGAGACTCTAGACAGGATGTCCTCGCTAAGCTGTAAAAACAGAACTAGCAACAGATTGCTATTATGCACTTGAGCAATGAGAGAAACAACTCGCCCAAAGCAAGAGCCATGTTTCGCGGACTAAAAGTCACTTCATTGGTAGGGTCATCTTCTCCTGCAGAGAGAACACTTGAATATCGGGGAACGTAGTCAATGAAATTATAGTACACTGAATTACACGACATCACCGAATAAGAACTGTAAATATATATATGCATTCTTGTCTAATACTGCGATGTCAGCACACTTGTTCTTCGCACTCTTAACTACTGCAGATCGTCTATCGCGTGATCCTCACTTTCATCGAAGACAGCTACATAATAGTTATACACTGATCACCAGTCGCACACTGAAACAAAGAAACTCACTATATAAAATCGATCCTGTCTTCATTCAGAAAGTGCACTGTTTTGTTTTATATTATCTATCCTTTGTTGCCGTACACCGGCTCACTTACACGCGGGCTAACATAAGATCAGGCTATCCAAGTTCAAGAAAAAACCAAGTGACTATGATTTAAACAGGGAAAATACTGATCTACAGTATGATAATATTGTCTGTGTTCTAACTACACACAGAACTAACTGAAGAAACACAATATGGAAAGAAAACATGTTAAGGGCCCTTGGTCAGCTAGTTTGCTGTCTAAGAGTATTAAAAAACTAGTCAGATGCGCCTTGCTCATCTTCCTTTTCAACTTACCGGCATTCAACTCACATTTCACCTGCAATTTTTGAGTCAGTAGATCCAAGTGGTTAGATTACAAACCGGAATTCATGGTTTCCGAAATATACTTTAGAACCTCTCCCGTATTGATTGTAGTTGATAAACATTTGTCCACTAAAAGAATCTGTCTCATTTTCTTGAACGAAACCACCGATAAGGTGAGAAAATAGTTCCAAAATTTAACGTATAAACTTCGGCCGGTTGTTTCTACTTTAAATGACCGACTACGTAAAATTCTTTAGTTTAAAGTCTGAGAGCAACGAATACGTGTAATTGTCTTCACTTTCTCAGTGGAAGGGTGCATTCTCTTTACCGCGTTCGCATGGCGAAAAGTGCGTTTTAACGATAAACACAATCAGTCTGTGTCGAGCATTACAAATTGGCATTTGTACACCTAGCAAGGGACCAGTGTGAAGAATTTTAAATAACAGATGGCTTACCCTTTTTACACAAACGAATGTCATTAGCTCGTCCACCAATTATTCTCAGTAGTCTGCTGAGCGGCAATTTCTTGTAAGTTAGTTCTGCCGTCAGAAGGACACTGGTGTCCAATAGCTAAAGCTTTTTTCGTAAAGCTGAAAATCAAAATGTGGTAGATTTATGTTATTAAGATTAAGTCCAGAGTGAGCAATTCTGTGCTCTGAGAACAAGGTGATATTTCTGTCAGTCAACGACAAATGATTATTCTACTCCCTTGGTCATGAAGTCACAACGACGCCTGTCATCCAAGTCTTTCAGTTAACCTCACGTCGTACTCCAAGACGGCGTTAGTTTTCCTGGTATGTAGATTTGACGTCTGATCAACACTACTATCATCGTAGTCCTTCAGAGCGTGCAATAATCCAACATGATCGCAGCTATTCATATCTTCTTGTGTACAGTCCTACTATAAACCGGAAATTTTGTGAAATAATTGGTCAACCATTGCAGTGAAGGTCAGCGATCATATTATACTACTCATACCGCGGCTATTCAGTGGTGGGAGCAGAGCATATATTTTGACATCGTACAGGCCACAGGAAAAATTCAGCAAGGAGCATCAAAGTGCAGCATCGCCAATGATGGTCCCTGCTACGCAATGGAACTGAGCGTTGACGTCTGTGGCAGCCGAGACGGTCTGTGGCCGACTACCGCGTGCAAATGAGTGGTTTTGTGTCTGGTCTTGTTTAAACGCTTAATCCATGTATTGCTTTGTCGGATAAACAACCCTTGTGCCATCCGCGTTCTTGCATCACAACACCATCCCTTCCGTAACTTCCGGACATTCGTCATGGTTTACCGTTGGAGTTTGAACATTCCTGTCTACTGTTTTTACACTGCCGATATTTTGCTTGCCTTCTCTTGCAATAGTCTTCTCGCTACTTGTAAATTTCTTCGCCTGACCTAAACAGCTAATCAACACTTGAGTTTTGTGTGTTTAATTTCCTTTTTAATATGCATTATCGACCAATCCTGAAACGCATCAATGAGATAGTATGACACCATGTCACTCTGCACTCGTTCATCTGAATGACAAGCACCATCTTATTGAGAGAGTGGATAATCTGCTTACGGGGATCAGTGATGAACGTTTCACCCACATTTATCATCATTAAGGAGCATTGCTGGCATACTATTGTTCATTTGATGGGCGTTAACCTAGCGTGGGTACCGTCGACATAGACCGGCAAACATGTTTCTTCACACAGGCGATCTTTTACGTACCAAAGAGACTGAGCTTCTTCACATCAGGGGAGGAGAACGATCAGGTGTATGTTTTTGACCTACAAACGGCCAAGCGTTCATCAAAGCCCCAGATGGCGCTGGAAAAGGATTTGGCAAATATTTGGTCTCGGTGACCAACAACACAATAGTGGGCAGTTGTACTGACCTAGCTTGATCTCACCAATGCCGGGAAACCAAACCCAAAATACATGAGTCAACGTCAGGTTATCAGGCCATCAAAGAATGATAGTACACCGGACGACCGGGTCGTGTTCGTCCGCGTTGCAGGAAGTTTTCCTGAATTGCATTCCCTAACTACTTCATCTTATTTCCTCGTAGGCTGAAATTCATCAGTCGTTTTGTGGTTAACATTCGAACAGGTAAGCATTCGTCCTAGAAACTTTAACACAAGAAGTTGCAAACTACTGCTATCCAACGACTTTTGGCTAGCATGGAATCAAGGCAACAGTAATCAAATCAAACCTACAAAACCTGCAGGATAATGAACAATATTCTAAGTTGAGCTCACTGCAAATGCAGACTGACGAAAATTGAAATCACAGTCAATCATCAACCCCGTTCAATATTTCATCAAAATACCTCACGAGTTGTGAGTTATGGACATTTATCAGAAAAGTAATCTCTAACAGACAATAAAGTGTTCAGCGTGTCTAAACAGCGTGACATAAAACATTGTGGTATATTGTAGGAGAATACTAAAAATGAGTTGTGATTAAAAGTTCGTCGGAAAAAGTCGATTTTCACAGTCAATTACTTCATCATTTTATGCAACTTATTCGAACTCGTCAAGACGGCAAGAGGATGTACATTGCGAGTTGCAAGCGTTTCATTTATTCACATCGGGTGCTGTGGGCTGAATTTTTATAATTAAATGTCTTGTGTAATCAGTTGGTGAGAATATCCACAATACTTGCATCTCCAACTGTATATCTTCTTGTCGAACTGATCAAAGTGAACCCAATGTTTCAAACTTAATCTAACTGATCAGTAGGTTGAATAAAATAATGAGAAGATACAATGCAATTAATATTCTCTAGAGTAACATTTCGTACATTTTCATCACGCATGGACGTGTAACTAATTGCGTCTTCCCGTTGTTTTATTCAACTTCCTGATCAGTTAGACCAAGTTTAAAACATTGAGTTCACTTTGACCAGTTCACCAGGACGGCAAGAAGACATACATTGGGAGATGCATGCACTGCGGATATTCTCATCAGTTGATTACACAAGCCTTTAGTTATAAAAATTCAGAGCTTGTCTGCGATCCGTACAGGCGGATATTGGATTAGACTCTTCTTCGTTCACTTATGTAATTAACCACACATTTCTAACAATGTGCTTTGATTTTAGTGAGACCCTAACTGTCATGTAGCCCTTCTCATTAGCTGCCTGACAAGATGTCGCGCGATATCATTTTATAAATTTTAGTTAAGCTAGAAACAAATCAACTTTATAGGTTTTTAGTCAGACGTGGTATGATTTGCCGTGAATTTCTCAACAAAGCTAACAACTTCAGTTATATATTTCTACTGCTAGTCAGTAGAAAACTATACGAACATTCTGTTAGTCACTGCTTCAATACTGTCAGACCAGTTGTTCAATGATGTAGGATGGCAGAAATTGACTGCGTTCATCTTTCTAAGAGAGTGTTCTTTATTGATACAAGGTAAATTAAAATAAGTCAAGAATGAAGCCTACATGGAACATTTGGTAAAACTTGTGTGTATTGCCTTCTTTGTGAGTAAATTAACGATTTTATCTTTCATTGATTCCGTTGATCAATATCAAGATATTAAATTAGGTTTGTTCAATACGCGATAGATTACTAACCTGTTTGAACTATGAACTATCTATGTTTATCAGCGTGGAATAAATGAATATCAATGAGATGTTATCATGGATCATTTCTAGAATAGCCAATAATCTTTCACGAGATTAGTTAGGTTCTGAACATTAATCAAAACCTCACGAGGTTCAACATATTTCCTCTAAGACTTCCAGGGGACGCTCGATCTCATGGAGAGTGCCAAAATCGTCCCAGTGATACTGTTACTGCTTAACCTGGTCCTTGTGGTCAGTGATGCGTTTGCTCCGAATCCATGGAAAATTATGCAATCAGCCTTTACTACAGGAGATCACAGCTCGAATATCCCAGAATTTACAGACAGTGGATGGATTGAAGTTGTGGATGACGGAGACGAATCACCTGTTGACAGTACGCAACCTTTTTCATCGGTTGGCTTGTCATCGCAGACACTCGGTCGATTCACTCCGATGCAGGGATTGCGTGCCAAAAGCGGCCCAAACATGTATATTGCACCACAGAGTAGTAAGCGAACCAAAAGTCAACAGGCAACAGTGAAAGAAATTCTTAGATTGTTTGATCGTCTGGATGCTCAAACAAGAACTAAATCCCGCGCTCGTATGCAGGAGCGTTTTAACCGAGGTTGGAGAAGACCGGGATTTCAGCGGCTATATGGTCCTTCCCTCGGACCACTATACGGTAATCCACTATTCGCTCAACACTTACCCCCACTGCCACCCCCACAACCGTCGATGTTCTCACCTGGTCTCGGAGGATATCCTCAAGTAATGTGGCCTAATATGCTTTGGCCTGGGTATTCGGCTTACAATCCGGTCCCACCATTGGGATTACTTGGACCGTCGATCATCCCCATTCGATCGTCCATCGGCTCTGTGGGGCCAGCAAACAATGAGAGATCACCAATGCCATTTACAGGACCACTCAAACCGATGCTACCTCAACCGAAGACTTTTGAAAATCACCCCCTAAAACGTGTATCCGGTAGACGAGGTCCACTGCAGCCTGCTTTCGGTTCCCTCAAGCCTGTTCCACTCCTTAATCCACACATGGGACCAAGGCCGAATCCACAAAAAAGCATGGACAAACAACCATGGATTGGAGGAGCCGGCATTCCAGACATGAACTTCAAACGACCCCCGCCGAAACAACCAACATCACCGCGATTGTCTACAAAGCCTCTGGGTAAGAAAGGGAGAGCTGAATGATCTTCCACGGTTTTCAGTTTTACTGCAGGAAATTCAGAAGAAGCAAGTGACTCTAATATATTTTGTTTGGCTTTATATTTCTTTTTTTAAATAGACTCTGTAGTGGTCTTGGTAACCTGGAAACCGTTCAGGCATACAACTTTTTCTGATAATTATTAACAGTTCCAAGCCTACCACATTTGGGTAACATCCCTAAGAAAAATTTTGTTTGCTGAATCCTGCTGGATATTTGTCTTTCTGAGGTCGTTTTGTGCTTCTGACCCCTCGAATCACTCTGAATGGTGCACCTGGTTTAGTGTCGATGAAGCCCACCCTGATGAATGTGTCGCTCGTTGACTGTTCAACTAGGGTCCCCGAACATTAGGAGATAGTGAAGTGGTACACTTTACTTGAGATGCGGTGTAAAACAAAATTACCAAGCTTAATTGTCACTTGGAGTACATAATCTTGATGTGAGGTGAATATAACAAGCAGTACTGATGTAAAGTAAAGCATTTGTTTAAAGTAAAAGTTCATCACTATGGTGGCAATCCAGATAAAAGTGCGCCACGTGACCAATCATAATTTACCGATTTTGGAGCCATTATGGTTCAGTTATTGTCTGTCACCACACGTAGACTGGTAAGTTTTCATTCGATCGAACAGCTGTTCAGCAGGTTTCCTGAGCAGACGGTATCGGATTTCATGTCACGAACAACGGTTATGTGAGATCAGCCATTTTGTTTGTGCAAAAATGAACCTAAAACGCAACTGGATGAAATGCAAGCACAGATGGAAAAGAGATTATGTGCTTAATTTCTTCTCTCCACTCAGTTTTCTCTCGGATGAGTACGACTGTAAGTCTGACCTGTCTGAAAATGCTTTCTTTCACAATTTCCTGTATGATATTACTTCAATATATTTGCAGTACACTGAGGATGTACGTGCAGTCGAAGTTTTTGAGGCACGATTTTCATTTTGGTATTCGCACTCTGTACATCCGGGTTTGATGCTATCATTGTTCAGCTGGTCACCAGTTTTTCGGACACCCAAAAACAATGACACTAGAAGTAGAATAAACATGCAATACTGTTGACTGTTTCTCAAATGTTTTGGTAAAGAATACTTGTACGGGACCTGACAGTGACCCTGCCTCACAATCCAACTATGAACTAGTGTAGTGAGGATGAACGATCGTAATATACTACTCACATGACGGCTGCTCAGTAGTAAAACCAGACCATATATTTTGGCATCGAAGTAGCCGCAGGAAAAATACAGGAAGAAACAACAGAGTGCAGCATCGCCCAAGGTGGTCTTTGCAACGTCTGGTGTTTGTGGCAACCGTGACTGTCTGGGCCCAGTACCGTTTGCAAATGTGTTTTTGTTTGTGGTCCTGTTTAAGCGCTTATGCCATGTGTTGCTTTCTGGAATAAATAGCCCCTGTGCCATCCGCGTTTTCGGCTCACAACACTAATAAGTAGGACGGCGAATCGGGTGATCATATTATTCATCAGCCAACTGTTCAGACTGTTTCGAACTTACTGCCTTTCGACTATATTCGGGCTTTATGTCTTAATCTGAAGCTAGATCTTGTGTAGAATATTGCGTTTGTTGAGTGGATAATTTCCTAGAGCTAAAGCATCAAAAATGTCGTGTAACTCGCGGTAAACACTGGAATGTAGAACTGATGCACACGTTCAGAAACTCAATTTGAATCTTTATACAGCCTAGCTGTCAGAATCAGTGCAAATGAGTGACGTTGAGCTGGATGTCGTCGATGTTCCTGAAGTCAGTTGCTGCTTGTTTTATACTGAAGCTCTCTTTGTGTGCAACTGACACGATGCGGATGAATCTATCTATCATTCTTTTTTCTCCAAGTACTTTTTGTTCGTAACCTTCTTATTTTTGGCGATCCGAAAAATGAGTCCAGCAACTGTATCACACAAGCATTTCTAGCTCCATCCAATAAGCAAGTTTCCGAGGAACTTTACAATCAGCATGCAGTCACCTCCACGGTGTGCCACGTAGAGCTGATTTAATTGTTCAAAAATCTTGTTGGTGAGGCACTGTTGGAATATCCTTTAATTTTGATCTGTTAGTTTTTCGCGAATAATCTTTGTCTGTCAAAAGGTTTCATAAAATATTTCCACTCATGCCTTTACATGTCGGTGGGAAGTAGTGGGGGGGTTGAGTGAAACAAGTTGAGTGTTACAAATATCAGACCGCAATTTTCGCAGTCCACATAAAATTTTCAACAGGCTTGTTTCAAATCTCGCCACCAAGCTCGAGATCGAACTACTCATCAGTGCACGCCGAGGCCATGACAGGAATTTAATCCTCCGTCTACCTCTTCATGAGGCGACTGTGTTAACCACAGCGTCCATTACTTTCTGTTAGGTATGACCGAGTTACCGTACTTAAAAAGAATAATGTGTACCTGTGGGTTTGCCTGGTTTGCTGGATCGCTTCCAGTGAAGACACGGTAAATGTCTTCTGAATACAAAATGATAATTCCGAAGTCAAAACTTCCCAATATAGCTGAAGTCACAAAGGCCGCCAAACTTATTGACATCAAGTGGAAAACTGGATGCATGACCCTGCTCTGTATGCTGTACTCCTGATTGAGTATTCACTAACCAACCATTCATCCCTGACACTTACCTATAGGCATGCGGTATTCTCGTTTACGAAACCACTCGTGTAATGTGCTGGTGCCGTCTTTGCAGCATTCTGCTGAATTCGTTGCATACCGCCCTAGGAGCCGAATGCACATCACCTATCTAGTCAGGTTTAGATTATCGCTACGTCACGGTCATACCAACACGATTCGTTCCTTCTTACTTCAGCAATTCAATCACCAACTCATTCGGCGGAATGCGTTGACAACCAAACTAAACACAAACCCTAAACCGAAAGTGACTTTCGACAACGCATCTGTTGTTGGTAGTCGATCAAAGTTTAGCTGATTGAAAGGCTGCCTAAACCTACACGGATGGGTAATCAGAACGCTGCTTTAGAAAAAAATGATAAGTTGGGTGAAAACATATGACAAGCCAAATTTAAATTTATGGACTTTTCTGCGATTGTAGGTGTCCCTCTGAAAGTGTTCACCCAAGAAAGATGTTCAACGGAGCAACTGGATTGCTGTTAAAAAAAGGGCAAAATTAATTCTTTCAATCATACTCATAGGCCTCACAATTTCTGTCTATACTAGGGTTGCACACGGGTGTTCTGATAATTGTCGAGTGATAATGGTCAAGGATTATATGACAGAATATAGGACGCTGTCAGAAAAACAGCTGAAATACCAACCCTTCCATATTTGATATGTTCATTGAATCTGTGTGCACGAATGCGTAATGCAGCAGACGTAAGGGTTAGTATGATGACGATATGTTACTGAATATCTGTCTTATTTGTTATGTCAGTAATGGGGAAGTCATGTACAGTTGGGCAGCTGTGCTTTATTGTAACAGGGAAAACAGATGTACGGTAGAAAATGTTATCTACATCATGTAGACAGAATTATTCTGTAAGACAGTAGACAGTACGATGGCCACACGCGAGCATAACCATGTTAGAAACCAACTTTATAGTCAAAAAGGTAATATAACCTAATCAAACCAGCAATAGATAAGCGCAAAACCAGGGGCACAGTGGTGTGTCAAGAGCGGTGAATCACACAAACGCACAGGCTGCACGATACAAACTTGCGGACTGTACGTGAACATTTAGCGGGATGTACCATCCACCGTCCGGTTTGGTTAATTCACTGTAAGAACATTCAAACGACTGAAGAAACCTGAGCTTCCAGAAAAGCGACGTTGATCAGTTCAGTTCAATGCCCTGATCCCCAACATATGTAACCAATGTTGTTCCGAAACAAGTATCATTATAGGGTTTTTGGTGTTTTCTGTCAGAAGATCTAGGTAAAAAGTTTTTTTTTGCCCAAAAATGCGCAACACTAATGTATTTCCAAGATATAAACGCATAAAAATAATCCATTATTTCGTACAAAGTAAAATACACAACGCGACTATTTCTTAGTTAATAAGAGCCACACAGCGGAAACAATATCAAAATCGGTAGAGAACCCTAAGAAATGAACGGCAGTAACTGAACTGGTTGACAAAGAATGAGATTATCAGACATTTAGCCCACGTGAAACTGTCATGAAAAGCACATGTTACTTTCTTGCCCAAGCTTGTTCACGTATACAGGGCGGGCTATGCTGACTAGGACTCCGGTCCTTCCAGGTGCAACCTTGTCAAACGGGCCAAAGGGGAGCAGGCAGACGAAAAGCAGTTACATTCATAGGAATGTATGTCGCACTACTGACCGCGTAGGAGTGCTTAAGTAATGAGGCACGACACTCTGGGTATACAGCAGAACTGTTTTTATAGTTGCGGCACTGCTGTCTTCCGTATCACGAAGAAGGGGGTTAGAAAAGGTACCCTCAAACAAACAACACTCCGACCGCCCATTGGTTGACCGTGACCGCCGGCGTATTATCCAATACGGTCGAAAAACATCTATTATCTCCCAAAAGCCTGATGTAGCTTCGAGTACATCCACTGCGCGCAGCAGTGCTCAGAATGAGACATCAATGTCTTATTCACTGCGCCCTCGGGCTAGGCAAGCACCTCACTGCCAAGTGAGTCAGACTATTGAGTCATTGGCTCCGGGGTCCCCCAAGAAAACCCCATATCCTGTTGTCTCGCAGGTCAGACTTTTGAGTCAGAGGCTCGG
>LUCH01005563.1:0-21706 GCA_013368495.1 Paragonimus heterotremus | reverse complement strand
GTTTACCGTACCGGGCATTATATACTGAGACCACCAACAGTTGGGTAAAACCGCGTGGTGGTCGAGCAACAACGTGGTCACGAAATATGAAGACTCTGACTGCTCCATTGAGCAAAGTGGGTAGGTGTCGCTCACCTGGATAGGGTCCTCGTGATCACCCAAATCGCTGGTTAGAGACGCTATTCGAGATGGCGATATGTCGCAGTCAGTGGCGTACCTGTATCCATACCATTTCTAGTTCTCCCGCTTAGTCTTCTTTTTAGTAACGTTTTCTTCTAAGGTATTCCACGTCACTGTTGAGGTGAGCGGCGGCCCGAGCCACAGTACCTTTTGGTCAGGCTCATGGTTGTTATGGTGATGATATGATGATGATACACTCCTAGGTGTATCGATCGTTTCGCAGAGTGTCTGTCAAGACATACCCTTTTTTCTTTGGCTGATAGGTTGTAATGTCGATAAAGACATCCTTCACGGTTTCGGCTAACTGAACACAATAATTTGTTGGCTCATAAGTGAAAGTGGTTGAGCGTTCACATATGATAATTCGGTCGTGCCTAATGTGAGGTCAATGGCGCCGTGGTCAACACGGTTGCCTGATGAACAACGTGGCCGTGGTTCAAATCCCGACATTGGCGAGGATATGCACTACTGACGAGCTCTAATGAGAACGAAACTCGAGTCTAGTGTTTCTGCTGTTCGTAAGGGGCCGACTATAAAGTTTGTGGGAATGGGACAGCTATGATCAATTGTGGGTGATGTTCAACTTGAGGTTAAATAAAAGTTTGCAAAATAGTCTGTGTAGATTTATCCTGAGAATTACAGTCTTCGCCCTCTGACATGATTAATCAAACCGGGCACATGTGACAAAGTTTACGGCGCTACATTTTCATACTGCTGACAAGTTGCTCTTGCCTTGTTAGTACGCATGCGGAGGTGTTGTACACTCGTTAATGGTGCGGTTGGAAGAGATCCGTGCCCTTTCAGATCTAGGGCGTCTGGGATAGACGTAATTAACTGTCCGTGCTCATAACTTGTCCAATCGCACTCACCAATGATACACAATAATCAGTGAGTAAACAGACTTTCGTCGGATATCTACCCGAATCAACCAACCAAATTTCGTGGAACGATTATCTCTACCTTTCATATAAACCTGTTTCCATCGGCGAACATGCAGTCACCCATGTTACGATCACTGGGTCTGTACGGACAAATGCCAGTTGTAAAGAAGTTGGCAGGTCTTGTGTGACCCAATGTAAATACAAATACAAAGTGGGTTACCGTTACGGTTCATATGTAACATTCGTAGTTCCCGTCTTCCGCGGCTATCAAATGAGTCCGACCAAATTAGCTAACCTGATCGTCCGAACAAGAAGCACAAACTTTCGCTGGACCACATATTCACTATCACGTAATCTTCCATAGGTCAAAGGAGCTACTGTTTAAAGCACAGTTTATTTGTTCCTATCTGCAGTTTGCAAGGTCTAATTCCGCTTACTTTCGCTCACATGTGGACAGCTTGCCTTATTGTCACTGGAATGCAAATGCTGTCGCCAAGTCAAACGTACCACTGCGTATAGTGTACTCGATAACACGTTGACAACGGGAGGGTACATGCGCGTTTGCACCTTGTAAACAAAGGTAACATCAAGAAAAAACCAAGACAAGCGTTGTGTTGACCGCTTTCACTTCCTTGGGAGACAAAATGCCAAAAATTAATACAGTCTGATCCGTTTAGTTGACTTCAGTTTAATTCAGCCATAATGTTGATTGTATTGGTAACCATCTTCGTGACTCCAACTGCAACGGAATAGTAGTCCTACCGGTCGTCCCTCAGCTGTAGGCCCAGGACTAAAATCCGATGTTGAAACCATGTCACACGAAAATCAACTGAAAGATTTATACAAAAGGCTAACCAAAAAACATACCTCTTAACCGAATGCGGTTGGCAAAGAGGCCCAGCACACCACAGCCGAGCTCGCCTACACGGCGTGTACAAACATTTCAGGTCGGTCCCGGTCGTGGTATTTTGACCACAGTTGATGACAACTTTTCTGTTGATAGTCGTCTTACCAAACGTCTCAGTATTCAAATAGCAACGCAGGTCTGGGAGTCAGCATATATCATTGAGTGAAAATGGTCAAAGTGAAAGTACTACATTTCCCTAAACGTATATGCTAGCTCGGTAATGGTTTCCTCAAACGATAGGTAGTGAACGCAAAAGATTTTCAGGTTAATAAAAGGCTGATTAAAACCTAACTTTTCTTCCACAGAAAACGAGGCATATCCTGTTGTTGTCTACATTGACCACACAATTTTTGGAATCTGATCTAACGTTTTACACCTGTGTTGCCAAAACGTCTTGAAACGCACATTTTTCAGTTTTGCTGTCCTCTTATCGAGCTGAGATTATTCTTGTCAATGTCTCTCCAATATCTCAACACTATATTGGTGTGATAGTTAGAGGCAACCTGCATTGCGTTATGGAGATTCGTATGGTCTGGACTGAGGTGTTACGTTCTCCAGAAACTTGCTTTGTTCTGAAAAATGCCATGCATAACTTCGACGGGTCGAAATATCGCAATGGTGTTCCGCGATTAGGGGGAGATCCTGTCGTTTTGGGATAAACAACTACGGAAAGTGAAACTGTTTTTGTACTCTCACGGTGAACTACACCCAGCGTGTAGATATCATCGGATATTGTTATCTGAATCTGAATACATCTTCTTGATTTACGACTGCTTCATTATTACACAGAGTAAATGTCTTACTGTTTAGATTCAATTTAGTTAAAAAGTCAATTGTCATGTTACCTATTTTATAGTATTCCACGACATACTGACCAAAACGCTAACTTATCGAGGGAGTGCTATGCAGTGTGGTCGCTCAGGGAATAATCCTTCAATCAGATACAATACCACTTTTACTGCCAAAGATTGATCGGTCTCTTAGGTACCGGTTGTATACACATGAGCAAGACAATATGTTGTAAAATTATCCCATCTCACTAACCAGTAATATTCAAAATTGTAACCGGTACTCGGTCAACTTTTTCTGCGTAAATGTCGCTATTCATATCTTGTTTTCGACGGTATCAGTTGCCCATCAACCTTGTAGAAATGGCGAAGGTTGCAAACGGCTCAATATTTTACAAGGTGTCTCTGGAAAGTACTGTGCAGGTGTGAACCAATCACCTTGCACCCGTTTGTTTCGATTGACCTTGTCTTTAAAGCAGAGATTTCTTACTCACATGCAACCGATTTCGAGGTATAACTTGTTGAAGCATTGGAATTCAGAATTTCCCGCTCCCAGAGAACTTGAAGGAATTACCTATCCCATTTGATGCGCGAGCTATCTGCAAACTAATAAACACTTCCAGCTCGTGCAAAGCGACCTAGAATCCAAGGTTATCCGAATAGTTGTTTTTAGTCTGGAATATAAGTCCGTCGATAGAAAGCAAGAATGTATCATTATGCATCTGAATTGATTGAGCGTAATTCGTTTTTGGAACAAAATTGGAAGTGAATATTGTGATGGGTGACCGGGTCGGACAGACGATTGTACTACTGCTCAGATAAATATCTCAACCCAGAGGTAAGATATGATCAAACATCGCAGCAGATTGAACGAGTCATCACTTAACGAAAGGGGCGAACAGGCCAGGAGCAGTAGGCGGAAATCCGCGACAGGTACCCTTGGACAAAAGCACAGAAGCAGACAGAAGTACAGACGACTATGTTGTAAGCTGACGTTCTGGTTCATAAACGCAAATACTCGAAGGATGTGAGAACATGTGATTTGGACAACAATTATCTTTCTCATAGTCCCATAGAATTCGTGAGAAATGAGCTGTGCAAACAGCTGTTTTCGTTCATTTTTAGAACTATATATTTTTAACCATCTAAAACTATATATAGGTCACGTGCGATTTATATGGGAAAATTAAAACAAATCAAGTAGATCGTGAAATATCACAGAAAAGGGGTGGACCACGATCCATTAGAAGAGGGGAGAAGTGTTCGTGAGTGCGTTAGGGTGTCACACGTGCCTGCCATGAAACACGCGTTCGTCGGTGTCAAGTGGCTCACGCTTGCTCGGGTTTCAAGTGGCTGTGGAATAATTGGCCAAGGGACGTATATAGTTTGAACGAATTGTTTTCGAGTGCACAGACATAGTTTTGTAGGATGGGACGGCAATAGCGTTGGTCGTTGATAACAGTAACACTCTGGTCGATCTGGAGTGGTTTTGACGAACCGTGTGGACGACTCGGAAAACTTCATCCAAATTTATTTGGTAGCCAGTGTCAATTAAGTGGAAACCGATCGCATTGGTAATAAGCTTTCTCGAATCGTTGCGAAGACATTTCGTGGGGGGGTGTCGTTCAATAATCCCCTCCGATACTTGTCTTGTAATCCTCTCAGAGTAACCGATTTGGTAATAACAGGCGAGAGAGTAAATACAAAAGGACGAAGCAAACTTAGACACGTTATCTTTTAGGCGTGGTATCAACACCGGGCAGGTAGTGAAAGGTAAGATGATCCATGCAGCAGAATAGGCACTCTCAGTTGCATCGGAAATATGAGGGGTGGTAATAAGATAAAAGTAGGCTTTTTATCTAATGTCAGAACGATTTTATGCTTCATTTTTGGTTGCATATTTCTGCCGAGGATACCCATTTTGACTTATCACTTCTCGAACGTGTTGGAGTCCACCCGGCAGGATATCGGCGTGCATATCATTTGATTCTATTTGTTAAGTGGCAAACGCTTGCCTTTCAACTGAACAAAGTTGAGAAAGTGTGTGTATTGACCAGTCCGTTTTTTTTCCATGAACTGATATTTGAACTGATCCATCAACTATACGAGGCACGGGAGCATGTAGAAATGATAGTCGGTTGCTCATCTTCATTTTAATACAATGTTGGGATGTTCACGAATGAAGTCAGCTAATACAGTCTGAGTATCGTCGTTATCTTTTACCAGACAAAATCTGTCGTCTACATAAGGCGTACGGAGAGAGCAGTTATCGTTGGAATGACACAGTCCAATAGTCTCTAGCCTGGCCATGAATATGTTTGTGAGAAATGGGCCTAATAAAGGACCCATTGCTACGGCATCATTCTGCCTAAAGGACCTTTCAGTTAACTAAAATTGGATGTTTAAGATGCACAGTAATAATAGTTCCTTTAAGCTATTGACGAGAATACACACGTTGAGTTGTCTGTTGCCGATATAAACGCAGAAGCAATCAATCGTTTCATCTAACGGCACTTTCATAAACAACGAGATTACGTCTAAGGAAACCACATCGTGATTATTGGTGTTCACTAAATCACTCCTGTCAGCGAAGTCGGAAGCATCTTTTAAACTCAGTGGAGTCAGTTGTGGCTTGATTGGTTTCAGCTGTTCCACCAGTTATTGAACTAAAACATGATACGGAGAGTTTTACATACCAAAAATCCGTCTTGAGGACATTCCGTCTTTGTGAACTTCATGGAGACAATCGGGGTGAGTAGTAGCCGTCCCTGTTGATCTTGTTTTAGTGAATGACGTTTTGCTACAATATGTTCAGTGTGTGTCTGATCATTGCAAAAGTTCATCCCTTCCACTTTGACCTTCGTAGCAGAACGAATAAGCAAGCGAAATATACCTACTACTGTGGTCAGCTATCTGCTCAGCTTGAGCGTCGCTTCTAAGATCCAGTTTTCATAACAACAGCCTTGTTGGTGATCATTTGTCAGCTGCCCATGCCATCATCTCAGTAAGCAGTAACTAAATTGAGCAACGAGTCAGTGGATTGGTTATGGTTGTGCGCAAATAATCACATGAACTCCTTCCCTCTCAGGCTTCAGCTGTGCGACCACCTGGAGTACTCAGCATCCACTCGATTTAAATTAACAAAGTAGACGGCTGGAGTTTGTGTCAATCCCAGATGTACTCTTAGTCGACAGGAAACCCTTCTTTGGTCGTTCGGGATAATTAGCACATTCAACACTCTCTACTATTTGTTAACTTTATGCGAATTCCCCCAAAGTAGGAGGTATGAGATTGTACAAAGCTGTAAAGTCGAGAAATATAAGAATATAACATGCTGTTTTATATACAGGCTGACAAATGAGGGAAAAATAACCTATTGGTCGTCTTAGTGCAAATGAAACTGAAAACTTACAAAGGTTGTCCGGGGTGTAACTGGACGCAAATTTTTTCCATTCGATTGTTCTCGGAAAATACAGGTACGCTGTATTAGTGATTATTTTAGAATGATCACTTCTGTGGGTCACGGTATTCACATATTCACAACTAATTTCATTGTCAACACTTGGTATCTTTTAAATCCAATTTCGTCGTTCTATTGAATGGCACCTACTAACCATTTGCAAATAGTAAATGTGTTTAGTAATTCCCTGGCTACCGCACACAGTTAAATGCACAAGTAAATTTTAACTTGCTGTGACATTACCGAACACGGTCTGTGTGTGGCTGTAGCTGAGTACGCCCACGTGTAAAATGTGTCGGATATGTATCTGATGGACTGACTGTTTCAATGTGACCGACTGGTCACAGTATTCTCGGTGATCGACTTGTACAGCTTTATGAGGGTTCCCTGTGTGATCTGTGACATTTTTATGACCCCATGAACATATTACCAAAATATCAGCATGGCTGTCGATGTTCACCAACAGTAATATCGAACCCTTGAATTAAATCAGGGTCAAAATATTCCTGGTTTTCATGACTTAAGAATGAGAACGAATAGCTTATAGTCATGGACGGACTAATGAACCAGGAGGTATACTCTAGGTAAGCCTCAGCACTCACGTTCAAGGACCTACATCGGGTCACGAAACCGCGAGACATATTTTGCCCATTTTCCGCAATCGGACTTGAGTTCCATCCGTGGAAGACTCTGAGCTTATAGGTGTACCCCCAAGTTTTTCTACATCTAGCGTATACCTGCCAGGATGGGAGACGCTGCCATTTCGTTCACACACGCCAAACATCTGATTCAATCTTGAGACTCACAGTCATCTACATGTTACTCTTTTTCATCAGTCTGCTCTCCGAAGGCAACATGGGCGATCGATCGAAGCACGTTCATGCATGTGGGCCACGACCAAAATGTCGGAGCGAAACGACAGTGGCAACCAAATGGCATGTCAATTGACAGGTCTTTCCTTACAGGTTGCAACTACAGAAACATATAACTGGGCCAGTCAGCGTTGTACTTTTGATTAAGTGAAGCCTGAAACAATCCCCCTGAGTTGATCTACTGTGCACCTGTAGCCTTTGACTATTTTTTACCATTAAATGTCGATCTGAACTCCGAAGTGATTGCTTTCCTACAGAAGCTGGAAGGTCACACTGAATCAGATACACTCGTGTATTTTATAGACACTGTTATTCAGCGTTTCAAACGTAAAACTCACTTGTTTCGGCATGTAGTGCCTCGTAACTGTCCTAATCAGATAAATTGACATTTCAGTATTTGATGATGGGCGAGACCAAAAACAAAAGAGTGAGTATTGTAAAGGCTGCAAAGATGGTACACATATTTGGGATTTTTACCAGGAATACCCGTGGATTGTTTCAGAGCGCCAAGAGACATTAGAAAACAAAGTGATGCCATACACTGCTGACTTGGGCTGGAAACTCAGAAGGATGTAACTTGCCAAGCTAAAAGGCAGGTAAAAGTGACACTTCTGTTCATTTGGCGTCGGACTGCCTTCATGGACCAGACCTACAGGAGAAACTCTAAAACAGTTGCACCGTGTAGTAGTACCAAGCCTGGTACGTATAATGGTAGTGAACACAGATTTCGGAATAAATTTTGGCGGACGAAAGCTCATCAAAATCATAAGTTTAACAATCAGATCGTCCTTACCACAGCTACTCAAGAATGTGCTGATCGCTCTGATACTATTCGTCTGACAACAGACAAACAAGTTGACCATCGGCAACGCATACACCAGGGGGACAAGAAATGACTTGTAAAGCTTTAGCTCACACTACTTAACCAGTAGATTTTGGTACTGCTAGCTATGAAAGTGGCTATTGTTTGAACTAAACGTAAACTGTAGCTATATCAACAACTGCTGCTCTTCTGTTCCCACTGCCTTTCACCTGGCTTTAGGCTGAAGCTAGTTTGTTGTCTACCGTCAGTTCGACATAGTCGAATACATCGGCATCCCCGAACTTTAGTCAACAAACACAAAAATAATACTGGTGTTCCACAAACGATGTAAAACATAGTCTGTTTCTGCTCGACCTATTCCAAGTAACCGCCTTCGACACTTGGGTGTGTAACATATAGGCTCTGGATATACAGTTGACTCTCAGAATGTTCATAATAACCTTCGTGAACAAACCGAGAAAGCAGTACCTATTATCGCCTGAGATTTCCCATAGAGTGAAAGCAACCGATGTTCTAAACACAAGAGTAGGAAGTGTCAAACATGTAGATATCATGATATAACCAACCCGCTGTTAGTCTTGCCCGTTCATGATCAGTGAAGAAGCTATCTGCTGCAATGAGGGTACATTAATATAAATAAAACACAACTTAATCTGACATATTTATCCTTGGTTCACTGTCACCTGCTTGAGTTTGAATTATATCAATAGTCAGTGTTTCTACGGAGTTCCTGTTTCAGTCTCTTGAGCATACCATACAGAAATACACACTCAGGGATCTTTGACAAATATGAAACGTGATTAGACCAGAATTACTCTGTATTTTTGGTATTATGTATAGTTTTCCAAACTATCAACAGGTCTTATAACTCTCAATATTTAGATATCCAAGAGTTGCCGAAAAGACATTGCTACATACATAGTACAGACATAACAATGATTGATCACGTAACGACAAAACCGAAAGAATGCCAGGTAGCGTAATTCCTGTATAGTTTAACGTGCAGGTTATTGCTAGTAAGTCAAGTCTACTTGCGCGTGTCCCGCAAATCATCAAAAAATCATAAATTTTAGCTTGACACAGTTCTTCGATATACTTGTGTGCTAGGTCCAGGAACATTATGGGTGTAGAAAACCACAAACAACAAAGGGATCGTTAACAACGGCCTTTTCCAAAGATGACGAAAGTGCATGATGGAGGTGTATATGCCGGGTGGCCCGTATTTCCTTCCATTGTATCTATTCTGTACGACCTACAGATGTCCATATCCGCCAAATTGTTTTGAGAACGAACAAATCAGGCTTATTGAATGATTACTCATCTGTTACATAAAGTTTCTTCGACAACATACTGTTCTTGAGTCAGTATTTTTGCGACAAAGTAGACTGTCTTATTTACATAATGAATTAGCATGATCGTAGTACATGAGAGATAAACAATTGACCAACTGCTCAAGTAGTACGTGAAAACGTTTGACGTTATCGGACCACCCCTGAACATCCAAGCTTCATCCTAGTTACACAGATCAGGGTATTTTAAGAAATTCTATTGGGATTGTGTCATCATTTAAGGGAAAGAAGAAAGGAAAAGCAGCTAACAACGGCGTCGTCTACTGCATTTCATAATGATTTTTGAAATCTGTATTTGTATCGCTCTTGGGTGAGATATTTCTGCCGCACAGTTTTCTGGAGTCCATGATAATGCCGTGTGTTGTATCCTGTATGCGCAAAAAGCAGTCAGTGGAATAGCATGTGCATTCTAGCAAGTGAACCGAGTGAGACCAAACGTCATGTGCAAGCGTGAAGGCCGCACATGAATCAACGTGCCTGTCAGATATCTCGCCTAAGTGATCACATGACTGGTCAGAAGTAAACGATGGCCACGCGTACAGATGAGACAGCGAGCGGTTAGGCAGCGTGCAAGCGGAGGGCATATGTATGGTTGGCGGCATCCGAAACGCATTAGCCCGTCGTAATGAACAAGGCCAAAGGACGCCTGCGCTTTAAACCAGCACCCCAAGTAGCTTGCGCTGCACCACTTGCGGTTCTATTCACACACCACTTATCCGGTGTAAACCCGAAAGAATAAGACGGGGAGGTGTGTGACTAAGACCTCTGTGTCCAGCCGGCCAATGCTGGTTAGCCAATTGAATGGCTAGCAGAAAAAGGAAACCCCTATCTCTCGGGAAATAAACGGAGAGACTGCAATGACAAGATCTTAACTGAGAAGGAAGATAAGTAAAATGTCATACAAGAAGCATTTCAGTATACGAATGCGTGTTAGTGCATTCCAGAGAGGACAAGAAGGAAAAACGAAATTCAGATTAGATTACGAAAAGAACAGGCAAACCATACATCATCATACAATACAACAACAAAACTGAGGAAAAGAATGGATAGAAGAGAACAGACACTCACGTTTATGAAAAGAGGAGCGGATTGGTTGCCAAACTACAGTGGTCTTAGTCGATGCAGTCATTAGCAGAAATAAAATGGATATATCGATACGACCTACTTGAGCCCAACGTACTCGTTTTCTCTTCGATGACGGTGCACTATGCGTACGCTGGTGACCTACTAATCCCAAATGGCCAACGCATTCGCAGCCGCACACATCGCAACACCATATAGGCATGTCACTACAATCTATGACACCGATGGTTACCATGCGTACCGCGCGTTTCATTTCTCGGCTGCGCAAATAACTGCTCATTGAACTTTCAGACGTCCAGCCAGATCATATTCCCACAAATCGTCCGGCTCAACGCTAAGTCTTCCCAACATCTTCGCGATGGTAGCCATTCGAGTGACAGTCAGACGGCTGTCTTGACAGCTGAAGTCAAAGTTAAAATTCCTGGAGTAACCGATTGATCCAAGTCTCCCACCCTGGACAAACAGTGTACAGGGTAAGCGATAAACTGTCGCTAGCTCACTCTGACTTTCAGTAATCGAGACGTGGCCCGGGTGAGACAAACCGCCTAATCTCCCGTATACAGTGATTACAGAACAGTTGCAGCCGATGACAGACTAGATGCAATCAACCGCATTTCAATAGAATGATTGGTCGAGATCAGAGTGGACATTGAAAGTGGTTGGTAGTTGATGCAACACTGGGGAGTGAACTGCTGGGGTAACAAATAAATTTTATTACTTCATGATAATTTGTAAACGGAAAATGTGAACTAGAAGGGTACCTGACCAGATGAATAACAGACAAACTAAAAACAGTCCTCTATCATTTTGAGCATAACCACGCCCTGGCGGATCAACAAGTCACTAAATACGCAAAGCTGGATGGTCATCGTGCCTTGATACGGTAACTGAGCTCGTAGAAGACGCAACCGTAATCACATAAATGAGAACTCAAAAGAAAATGACAGCAGAACGGCACTTGTGCCGGGAAAGTTCAGGTAATTACACAACGGGATCTCACGAGCTTGAGTTCACAAAAAGTTGTTTGAGAAACTACTCAGAAAAGGAGGTTCTAACACTTAGACAAAGATTGTAGAATAAAACGAGAAAAATACTGAGGCGGATCCCTAGGCAAAAACAACTCATCAACAGTGTTTGTAGTAGGGACATTAGACGAAAACGAAAACTGTTCAGTATCACGTCGAATTCCAGTTTCATCAACCAAATATCCTAGATTGAATATTTTGTAGTACCAAGGGGCATCTCACACGATTGATGGCGACACTGTGAGCACAAACACATTCAAGTATAGCGAGCACTCTATCATCATAAATACGTTTAATAGAACCATGTACAATAATGTCGTTCTGATAATCTGCAACATCCTCAAGATTACCACAACCTTTGTTCATTACGCCCTGAAAAGTTGTTGGGGAGTAGTTTGGTTCAGGGGGTAAAATATATACCTGACTAATCCAAATGAAATGTCTATTGTAGTCAGTAAACTGGGAGCAATGTAGAGAGGAATGTACAAATATGCCCCTTTGATATCAAGTTTCAAAAATTACTTCCAATCATCAGATCGATAAAGGATGTTTTCCAGTTTCCGTTTCACGTAACCTTTGCGACAAGCACATGGTTAAAGTAATGGGACAGTCATCAAAATTGTAGGTGTCTGACTATCAAGGTTTGAAGGTGTAACATTTATAGTAATGTATGTGGAGTGTTCCACATAACTCAGTTTTCCCTGTGGGAGAATCACGAGGACCAAATGAAAGTATGGAATGTTTCATGGATAAGAATGTGCTCGACAGGCCAAAGCTAACTGGCTTAATTCACATACAGCAGAAAGTCGTCGGACATTACCCCATCGGTTAGCCCGTTCTGGTCTAAGTAGCTTCAACGAAAAATTCATAAGAAAGCTTCAAAGCTTCTGTGTAATTAAGATCAATAACAGATGGACTAGAGGTATTAGCAAAAAATGGGTGTGCATACTTAGTGGACTGTGAATCTGTAAGTGAAAGTTTACACTTGCCGAAAACAGGTAAAGAATGCTCAATAACATCCCTATCGGAAATATCACTTGACTTCAGAGGAAAAAAAGGTTTGACTGTTTTCAGGTAACTAACTGAATTTAAGAACTCAATACTATCAGTCTCGATGATAAAAGAATTTGTGGAACCGCTCAGCAATAATAAATGACTGTAATATTTCACTTGTGGAATCAATAGAATTGGTAGAATTTACAGCAAGAGCATTGGATTTAATGTCAGATGAGATACTTTGTTATTCTGAATGAAGTATGGAATAAACGTGTTTTTGAACTATGACAGACAGCTCGAATATTGTCTGTTTTATTGTATTTAGGAAACTCGGAGTTGACTTACATTTATTCCAAGATTTGACAAAGTGTGAACAAGAATGACGTGGTTAAAATACCGCATTACTTAGGCAAGTTACCTCTGTTGTTGACGTGTCTGCTTCACAGTGTTGTTGACATTTTATAACACAGTTGGTTTTTCGTCCACCGCAATTTTAAAACTCTAAAACTGTTCCCAGAGGATTCCCGCAGACTGGAAGTGTAGTCCACTTAACCGTAGTACGTATTGCTGAAGACCATTGGTATTGATTTCCACAATTTAAAGCTGATCACCGAAATTAAACCTTGCAGCTTGAGTATGAAGTTGAAGAGTAAATACACGAATATCCTAATTTTTCACTCTAGATTATGAAGTTTTGCACTTTCTGCATCTTCAAAGTTGATAGGATGAACATGCTTGAGTAATGGATGCTTCACAGAAGCGTATAGAAATAAAACACGTTGATTACCAAACGTTAGATTATCCAGGAAAACCTATGAACAGTTGCTAATAACCGTCAGCAAATGCGATGTTTCTCTATCTTCCTCCACATCCTTACGCACAGCAAGCCGCAGTTCAAAACTGTCTAAGTAAATTTCAGTATCTCGGGAACTTGAATGAATAGTCAGACTTTTCAGGATACAGAAATCCTTCATAAGGTATTTGCTAACTACGACGCTAGATACAGTAGTTCAGAATATGCAACTGTAATCGCACGTATGCTTAATTGAAGACCAGAGCTAATTACTACGCAGTAGCAATAACACAGTGAACGAACCAAAGGAACTAATGTTATCCACAATAAGTACAACGCGTCATGATGTTAGAATGCTGAACATATTGATATTCACTGGAGAGTTTGTATTGTAGAAGCAAGATAAGCGCAAGACGTTACTGTGAATTGTAAAGATCTCGAAGCAGGCGTCACGTCGGATGAATTCCAACTGCTTGCCTTTTACTAACGAGTGGTAACTCCGCTTGCTAAACGCAACTTTGTGGAGAAAGCGAATAATAGCAGAAATTAGGAATGTTGTTAGAGAATCGGATATGAAAATTAAACTTGAAGACAAACATAACGATCTCGTGGTTCAGTGCTGGTAGCAAGTAATCAGTTGCAAAAACAGAGTGACGATGGGGCCGGATTATAGATTTTAATGTCGTTGAGATTCATATGGTTGATACTAGGTGCAAAACCTCTTAGGTGACTGATGGTTGATATCAAGTTGGCTGAACGGGCTAGGTGATTTGGGTAGCCACCAGTCACTCATTCGTTACTGGAAGTGGTGACCAGTAGTCAGTGGATCCACCGATATTGATGTTGTTGCCCGGTTGTGCATCTCTTCATCACCCATCCAGGATTGTTACAGTGGTATCCTGTGACATCCCCTGAATATGCCCATATACTGTACTCCTCTTAGCTGACGGTTACCATTGTAATTAAGCGTTCACCTCTGTTGACATGAAGATGTTCACCATATTAAACTTATCAGTGTATGATCATTCTAAACGTTATCTTGATACGTTTATGTCTACCGTGTTTGTTTGCCGCATTATATTACGCAGTTCGGCCGACACGTAACTAGGTGGAAGCCCTCATTTACATTTTGGCAGTGACTAGTGGGGGTTATCTGGTTGTATTTTTCCTGCTTACATGGTTGATCATTATAGGCACGTCTTTGTTGTTATCGGGGTTTTACTTGTCGGTATATCTTAGACATCTCTTGCTGTTTGCACGATACATTTGAGAGTATGTGAATAAATAGGTGTCTACCGTCGCGAGTGAAGTCTGTCAGTTGAGTTTCTTTGGTTACGTGGTAAGCTTGTGCGTAAGCTGCGCTCGGTGAATTCCCACTTGCGGACATTCAGAAGTCGTCGGAATGACATATGTCATAGTATCGTCAATTTTACTGTTATTCCTAATGTTTTTACATAGACGGTTGATCAGTGTAATGGGCATGAAGGATTAGAAGTAAACAGTAACAGGGTTCGGCATATCGATAGTCTAGTCAGATTGTGTTTGTAGGCAGATTCCAAATGTGACTATCGCAACATTGGTGCACATTAGACCAGTGTTGGTTGTGAGTTTTTAGGAGGGGCGGAGCCTAAGGAACATTTGCCACGTAACAAAATGATTGTTGTGAGAATGATGGATTTGAATGCCGCATGGCTTTTCTGAATATCAACAGGTATGTTCGCTTTGTTGTTAGAGATATTTCCGTAGGTATGCTTGCCGTCAGAAAGATGTACGATTAGGAGTGTAACCAGTGAATAGATGCGTTTAAGAATATTTCCAAGCTGTTATAGGTCGGTTGATCCTGCCAGGAACTGCGATGGGGAAAACGGAAATTATGTAACTACATGCAGGGTTTCAATTAAATTGACCCATCGTGTTTCTCAATTGCCCTTGCGTTGAACTTTGGTAACGACTTCAATATTCCAGCGGAAATATATTCGTTTCCCGCCACCATCGCAACGGTATGTTTACAGGATTGCGAAGAGACTAATTATACTTCGAAGACTGCAAGCGAAGGAGTATGGCAGCTTTATACTGCACGGAATGTATGCGAGAGGTTTACTGTCCCCAGAAAGCATTTTTCGCAGGAGCCTGAAGGAGGAAGGATGAATGGATCGTTTCTGTTCTGTTGAATAACTTTTTAGCCAATTACGTGTTATTCTGCAAACTACAAGAGTATGGATGTTGTTAATCGTTTGGTTATGCATAGAGTGGGGCGGAATTTTCCGCTAAATCTCCTGACATCGATGACGGGAATACAGGTGAGATCTGTGCTATGAGCTGTCCACAGATCCATTCCATTAGCTACGTAGAATAGGCGGTTTGAGCGTTTGATGGTAGTGCGTATGTTTTGTGTCGGTCAAACTGCAAAGTAAGATGGACCTTGGGCTGGAAGATTTCCAGAGACTACAACCGTGGTTGTGTATTTTCCAGAGGTGAGAATCTCCAGAAAGTCATGTCTTAACAGAATATGTTCCTGGAGAAAAGACGAGTATACTGAATATACTGGAGATTATGTGAAATACTGAGCCGAACGCGCTAAAAAAATAGGGGATGGCAGCATCAATATGCGACATACACTGTCATTGGTTAAGGTGAGCTGTACGTACGCCATATAAATCACTAGTACATATGTGAGATTTGTAAAGTGGTCGACTATACAGATTCAATAATGTAACGTACTGTAGCATTATGGGTGATGGGCGAAAACGCTGTAAACAGAGGCATAGTCGTAGTAGGTAACACACAATGAACTAACCAGTGGTGTGAATTGTATGGACTTACGTTAAAGGTTTGACGAAAAAGTGAATTTAGCAGATTACTTGTCACTACTTACAAACAATTAGGTAATATACAATGTAAAGTGAACATCACTCACAACTAATCGCAGTTGTCACACTCTCATCGTCTATCTCGTCAGCCCCTTCCAAAAAGTAGCACTGGATTCGAGGTTTGTCGTTGTTGGAGATCGTCAGTAGTACCTACCCTTGTTATGGTGGGAACTAGAACTCCAACCACGGTTTAATGAGTTGACCGTGTTGACCACTATTCCATTGACCTCGCATTAGGCATGGCTGTATTACAATATGCAAATGTTCAGCCACATCATCTTGTGAGTAATACTTACATTGCTCGATCACTGCTGGCCTGAAAATTGGTGAGGGCGTGACGGCTGTGATCAGTTGTATCTGATGTCTATCTTATAACAACTAACTCCTCCTTTACATAACAGTATTCAAAATAGCGCTCAATATGTTTACTGATTTTTGTGAATGCAATTTGGGAAGCCTTATTCATGAGGTCACCACCTGGAGTTGACGGGACAGTTACTCTATCCCTTCCAAAGAGGCCAACCAATTTTAGTCTTACTCACAGACGAGTGTGGCCGGGCCATCAGATAGGAAAATTCGATCGTATCCAAATTGGGATCATTAGCGTAATGGAAAATTTGAAGGCGCGGTAGGAATTGTTCTTCCAGCTGCGGTAAAGTGAACGCACTTCTGACAAGCTCTAACAAGAGCGAAACTCAAGCTTTGTACTCCTCTTCACAAGCGACTGCCTTGGAGGACTATATGAGTGCTAAAGATGAGATCAGGTGTGTGATTTTCAACATATTTTAACCAACTCCCCCACTAATTACCAGTAATATACAATGGACGCAAATTACTTTAGTAGGTGGGGTGGCTTCAATTCATACGTGGGATGAACAAGCTCGTTGCCGGATGGCATACAACCAAAATGAATGCTAATCAAATCCACCCTGGAACTCGGGAGTTTGGGTTCTCAAAAAATAAAATCAGACCATTTCGATTGGGTAGGTTTGGCCCACTATGGCAGTCTGACCTCAATGGCCAACCCATACTGTGTGATGAACACGAGTGGCGAGGTGACCGATCTTACCTGTTTGAGATGTCGGTCATGTTGACGTCAGTGGGCCGATCCGGAGAGCACACATGTAAATAAAAAATGTGATCACGAATTTTATCAAGTACATATTGTGGTGGACTGTCAGGCAGAAAGTGCGAGCATTCCAACTCTGGGCGGAATATCTCAACACAGGGGGAGGTGCGTTCAAAAACCCACAGCGAGCGGATGGAGGACGGCGTGTGCGACCGGATGAGTCATCGCTCGACCGGATCGGACCAACGGGCGAGACGTGGCAGCCGAAATAAGATGGATGACCAAACTGAAGGCGTGATTATTCCAACACTCGCAGGAATACCTCAACACGGTTGTGGAGTACGGTCCAAACCCACAGTGGATGGACGGAGGACAACATGAGTGACCGGACAAGCCATCGCTCAACGAAATCGGATCAACGGACGAGGAATAGCAGGCGGAAAAACCCCGGATAGAAGACGTAAATCACACACCTAAACCGGGTAGAAGTGCACACGACGTGTGAGTGGAAACCGTGGAGGTGTTGTGGACTAGAATTGTGATTCAAAATCGCGTGTGTGACATGGTAACTAGCGAGTTGGACAATAAAGATTATAATTTATTGGACAAATTTTCGCTACAATATGTCGTAGAACAAATCAGGTTATAACGTTTAAAGGAGGTGGAAAGGTCGCCAAAGTATGTGAGAAATAACCAGCAAATGAATGCAAAATCATGGCCGAATTCGGGTCTCCAGACTGTTAGCGTTCCGGTTAAGACTGGTCTAAAGATTCGACCGTGGATATGTCGAGCTTGTCTGGTCCAACCTCGATAGAAAATCTTAGAAGAGAGGACGTCAACGTGAGCAATGAGTTTTAAAAACTTGCAAACGCTGAACCAGTTAGCAAGGTGAGTAAACCGGCATTGTACCAAAGGCCCATCTAGCTACCATTCCAAACAAGGATACCCTTATATTGTTCAGCTGTTCACCAGCTCTATTCAGAATGTCAACACAAATATAACGCAGACGAAATATTAAAAACGACTGTACGACACTGTATGAAAAGTAAGTGCCTAGTGGATAAACAGAAAATCCTTGTATAAAATTGTTCCCTCTAATAGAATTATTTAGCATACGAAACAACATTATCACCCTCGCACGAATCTGTTTGGATAGGACTTAATATAAACAATGATAACAACAATAATAACTGTATAACTGGTCTGTCGTTTTTCTGTTCAGAAACGATTGTTACCGGCCAGCGTTTTCAGCACAAAATGAGTAATATGTGCTAACCGAATTATAAATTCAGAATCACAACTGCGTGCAATCATGATGAACCCGTCATATCATAGTTGACTCTTCCGTTTATTCCTTGAAAGTAACGTGATTTTTCATATTTGGTTTTATCACGTGTGGGTATGTGTCACCGCAGCTTGTCAGTTACGTAGGTCAGATGCACCGTTGTTGATTTTTCTGATAGCCAACCTGTGTGTGAGAACACTATTGGTGAACAAGTTTAAACGCATCTCTGGATGTATAGGCTCTCGACGAACGTGTCAGGACATACTAGTCGCTCAATGTTTGAATCGTTACAGGATAATGGACAACTTTGTTAAATATCCCTTTCAGGAACAACAATTAGCACATCACAAATGTACTCAAAAACTACCTGGTTACTCTAAGGAAGTGCGTTTTTGGCCAATATAGTGTAAAGAAAACGCTATCCATGCAGATACTCTCCCTATCAACTCATAGTGTGATGAGGACGAGCGATCGCCCCATACTACTCACACCACCACTATTCAGAAGGAAGGCGACAAAGCAGCCGCAGGAAAAACACGGGAAGAAATATCACACCAACAAGACGGTGCAGTATACCATGGAATAGTTCTGACTGTGTAAAGAAGCTGACCATTAGCGTCCGTGGCAGCCGGGACCTGCTGGGACGATTGCTATATGCAGATGAATTTTTTGTTTCTTGTCTTGTCTGAACACCTAACCCGTGTTTTTCCGACATAAACAATCATTGCGCCATCTGTGTTCTTGACTCGTAGCGACATTACTTACAAGTAGTTTACAGATTAGTTGGAGCAGACTGATAATGTTTATGTATGTCTTGACTTATGTTAGACGGTTCATAATGCGCAGGTCAGTCGGAAGGTTGTTTCAGTTCCCAATGTGTTAGAATTAAAAAGGACTGTGAAAGAAAAATCCAAATGTATGGACCCAGCAACTCTCTATCAAGCACACAATAATCATAACACAGTATATGATATACAGCAGTTGACTGATGTCAACCTTGAATGCCAAGAATATCGATTATTCTGATCATCAAGTGACTTGAATAGATACATCGAGTTTATGTTTAGATTCAGCTAACAATGACAGACTTTAATAGGCTGTCACAGATCGAGTCCAGCCGGACGTCAAAAGTGTCATCTGTGAGTGAAGCGGCTTATTTGATGTTGCAGCTTTAAGTTACTCCTGATGTGGTTAACTTTCCTAGGCTCAAGCTTATTGTCAAGTGACGTTGGGATTGATGGAGGATCTTATAAACAGAAACCAAGTGTCCTCTGTTATATCGGCAGTGCATTCCGAACTGCCCAAGTTTGCGCAGTCCACCGTGATATCATAGAAGACGTAGTGTCATAACTCGTTCTACACTGTACATTGTAAATAATGTACTTTACTTGCTAAGGGTGACTGGCTCAGATATTTAGCTCAAGGTGGTGGAGTAGTAGCCAACTGAACACAGAAGTGGAACAGATCGAGTGAGAATGTTCAAACGCACAGTTAGCAAAACAATTCTCTACTGCTTTATTTGACTAGAATGAATAATTATGGTCCACCGGTTGCGTCTTCAATTCCAGTGTGATAACAGGATCTGTCTGAGGATAGGAAGAGTCATTCATTGACAGGCGATTCATATAACGATCATCAACTAATCCGTACTCTCCGAGAAGGAAAAATTATGGATGCTTCACGCTGTATGATTACTGTAGCGGTTTCGTTGTGACGGAGAATACTGTTTTAATGCGGACATTTATGAACAGTGTGTCCGCTAACTCTAAACTGAAAACCATCACTCCGGTAAGTGTCAGACAAACTGGCTGAGAACAAAACTCTGTTTTGCACCAATAAAACTGCCTGTGTATGTGTGTTACTGAGGCTGTTCTTTTACGTGAGCACACAATGGAGTACTCTGTTTTCATGTGAGTTGACGGGTGTGTTTTCGCATATAACATCCACAATCGATAAGACCTGACAGACAACAGTGTGCCAAACAAGGTCGTGCCTTAGTCCGTTGAGATTCCGACTCCAGGTAAAGACAAAGTCGCAAGCAAACACAACGGAAACGGTTTTTCAATAACGATTTGCAGAGAGACGCATATTATGGGCAACCAAGAGTCAACCAGTAAGTTTGTGTCCGTATACTGTAAATTACGTTGCATTGTGTTTCTCTTGAGAACAAGCGATATACTGTTAAGTATAAATTAAAAACATACTTAATAGCACGATTTGAAGTGTCTGTAACTCACTTCACCTGTCAAACGCTACCTACAACTAGTGCTGCTATTCCCGATAATACGTGTCTAATGTATGAACGTCTGTCTCTCTCGTCCTTCTGCTGTAAATTTGGAAGTAGGCACAAATGTAAGGTACTTGACTGTTCGTAATGTATCTAATAGGAACTGGATTACCTAGTAGCATGATCACACTGTTCCTTATCTACCCGGCTTGCGCCTAGTCTGGCGAGATCAAACTGAGGACAGATGTCACTGTTGAGCCTTAAGACTCTTGAGGGAACTCAAACGGAAAATTCAAGGAGTGTATGTATAAACTGGCTAACTTCAACTACCTTACAGACGGGGGTAAGTTAGTACCCTTACTCAAACTGCGCCTGAAAGAAGGCCTTTTAAAAATGTATCAAACATCACCCACAACTGGTCGCAACTGTCGCACTCTCATTGACTTTCCAATCGGCCCATTTCGTAAAGAGGCAGTAGACGAGGCGATCAGTCAACCTGATCATTATTCACAAGCAAAAGTGGTTAAGTGTTCACATGCGATGATAATTCCATCATGTCTACTGTGAGTTCAATGAAACATTGGTCAACACGGTTGCCTCATGAAAGCCTGGCCGCAGTTCTAGTTCCGGTAGTGGCAAAGATATACAATACTGACGAGCTCTATTGAGAGCAAAACTCGAGTCTAGTGATTCTGCTGTTCGAATGAGGCCGACTGGAAAGTCTGTGAGTGCGAGAGTTGCGATCAGTTGTGGGTGATGTTTAATCTATGACAAACCAAAATCCCTTGGTACATATCTGAACATTGTCTAACATGATTTTGTTCTAAGTTATATGCTTCTTCCGCGATATACCACCTCAATTAAACATGGTACTTAGATGATATTTACTCCTGACTTTGTCTACTGTTGTAGGTAGGCACTTGAACCACAATGTTTTCCCCACAGATACATAATATTTGATCAATGTTACGCCGACTCAGTTTCGAGCCACAACTCTAAGACTAGGTAAAACAGAGTTGTTGTGTCATGATCAATCACGCTTAGCTCTGACCAATAAGAAAACCATCCATTCAGCGATCGCATGTGGACGCACGTAAT
>LUCH01005562.1:18561-40021 GCA_013368495.1 Paragonimus heterotremus | reverse complement strand
TGAATCGTCGGAGTTACTGCGATTGTTTAAGCGTTCCCCTAAATTAATCTGAACAACAGTGGCAATTTTGAGATTTTTGCTTGCCGTGTTTGAGGCGCAATGTTAATGTCAGAGAATGGCTCCGGGTCATTGGAAAATTTAGAAATTGATAGGAAGCCTACAAATGGCAATAGTTTATCAAAGGAGTCGCTCAAAAAGGATAGTGAGTCGTTTTCACTTGTTATGAAGTGCAGTATTGTAAATTTTCTCGCCACCCGTTGCCGTAATTAACGGCGACAGTGTTAGAATTCATTAACTAATAAAACGGCATAAGCCAAAGTAGTGAGTGGAGTTCTACGCTATGTTTTGATTGCCAACTGGCTTACCGTTAAGACCGACTGACAGGGTTTTTATTAAGTTCGTCTTACCTGTTTCACTTTTTATCCTGTAATCGTTATCCACTGTTCCCATTCTGTTGGTTTATATATATATATATATATATATATATATATATATATATATGTTTACGAAGGTCACAATTGTTTGCGCCATTCCCATCCGTTTTTTGTAACAGCTCCTTACTATCGAGATATATGCGATGTTAGGGACGAGGACTCAGCCCCTTAACTCCATACACTGATATCGACCGTGGGAAATAAAATTTGCGGAGAAAACACACCAGGCTTGTGCGGCACGGAGTGGTCACTTTCTCAAGGGAAGTGACCAATTAAGATCCTGTCTAAAGTAAAAGCAGATTGAAGAGCATAAGCATCAAAGGTGTTCAGTGGAGTGCAACTATCCAATTTTATTTATTACAGTTGAATCACCTGCACCACCTACATATCCGCTTGGTTTTCGAGCAAGTGTATCAGTTGGTATGCGTGTGTTAGCTGGAAGCTGTTAAAAATAGTTGTCGCAGCGTGTGGCAATTGGTGTTCACTGACAGCACAACGTATAGCGTCGAATGTTGTAAGCATTTACGCAAAGCTTAACATGGTAATGATTTCGGGCGGCCACGGTTTCGTCTGAATCTGACAAGGTTTATTGCTTCGACATTCATTCGTGCTTGGATCTGTGCACACAGCACAGCAGAATCGGGGTTGTGAGTCTACACACCTCGGCTTTCCGCCGGGCCTTTTATAGTGGGAACGGTTTGAGCACGGAGAGTGCACCCACCACTTTGTCCCAGTGGGGACAAACGATTATCCGTTAAAATGTCTAGCCGAATTTGAGAAATCCGAAAATCTCTACCTATCCAAACAAACTGATCATAAGAGTGACAACACCATGGGACGTGTAATTCCGAATGTTACAGAATGAACCGTAAACAGAGCGGCGGGTTTTTCGCAACGTGCTAGGATGACTGATTAATCTCCCAGACGTCGTAATAAACGGCCAGAGTGCCGAAGCAGCTTCTTTAAAAACTTTAGTGCACTTCAAAAAACGGGCCGCTGCCTTTGTGAAATCCTGTTGGGTTATCCGTTGCATTTTCGAATCCATATGTACGAGCTTTTCTAGCTTTCCTGGAATGGTTCTCATTCTCAAGAATCATCAGGCCTGTGCAACCTGTGACAGTGTCGTCTATAATGCATTACTCCCTCTTTAGTTATGTAGCGTTTCATTATAGTTCTGTTTGTGACTTTTTTGAGCGAACTCGGTTTTGAGTCCTGTTCTTATTCTTTTCGTATGGTTTGTCTATTCGTCGCCGCACACGGCTAATTAGTTTTCAGCTGAGTCACACTCGTTAGTAGTTCTTCAGCTTAGCCGATGTCATTTGCCGCACGGTTATACAGCCTGTTCACGATTTTCATTGCACTTGTCAAGTTTCTTATAACCCACCTTTATTTAAGATCTTATTTCCCGATCTGTTTTGCCACATTCACATGGCGGTCAGTACTGAGCACTGCATTGATCCGAATTGCTATGAAGATTGGGACTTTAGTGCTATTAGGTATACTTATATCGGAGAAATCAAAAAGAGCAGTCAAACGGAAAGCAGTTAAGCTTTCAGAGTTGCTTGCTACACTGTTGCTCGCTTGTGAGGGCGTAGAAAGTGAGGTACGATCTTGTGAGCATTATGGTTGTCGTACTGCTGTCGTCCGAACAAAAAAGAAGAGGTTTAAGAACGGCACCGTCAGTTATGGACAACCTGATTGTTCATTGATTGACTGTGACCGCCGGCGTATTATCCAACACGACAGTAAAACGTTTGGCCCCATTCAAAATCGTGACAATTCCGTTCACAGTCGCTGCACGCAGTGACTAGAATCAAACATCAATGATGTATTCAGTACGCCTCTGGGCTACCACAGACCTTTCAATTTTTGAGTCAGGCTCCGGATATGATCTGCGTAAAAGGCTCCATTTCTCGTCACCACGTAGGTCAGTGTTTTTAATCACGTACATGGGGTGGAGTCCTTCTGTCCAACCCCCTTCCGCGATGTAGACGACCGGGAAGCATCAGAAGTTATCGTTCTCCCAATACTGACCGTCATTCATTGCCACGTCCTTGTTCCATCTTTTCATCCCGGGTTTTCCTGCCTTTCCCGTATTTTTGGGTGATACTTTTTTCCAAAGCCAGAGCAACTGTTGGCCATTGGCGCCGTCAAAGTTCTCGCTCTCCGACAAAGTGCTTAGAGGACTGTTTTGGTAAACACTCTTATGTCCGGAGCTTGAGGTGTGCTGTGTCTGAGAGGCGCGCGCCTTCTGTTGTAGCACCGCTGTTCATTTGAGCCTGCTTCTCGGTACTTGTAAATCCAAATGTATCGTCGTCATAGTCTCTGATAATACGGAAGCTGAATGTCATAGTCAAGCATGCATGAGATTTGTACTAAGTTCCAAGGTAGAACGGCGCTTGCCTGTTCATATCCTAGTAAGTAATCACCTGCTTGCTGTAAGTTAGTTAAATCGTTCAGTACCCCTTATTTTTGTGTACTCTACGACGGAGAGTTGTTTCTGTGCTATCAAGAATGTGTTTCGTAACCCTATCGTCAACCATTTGATGCTTGATAGGCGCCCAGCCAATCTTGCTAGTCGGTGATTTGAATATTCAAGTCGTTCGTGTTTTTACTAGCTGAAATTTGTTGTTGCGTTTAGTGTCCGTGCACGGTGCACCAACAGTGGTAGGAGACTGCTTCAGAGGTATACATCTCACAGTCCTTATCATTCGAGTGACGAATTCCAACGCAGGACAAAACACTGTCAATTACAAGTGGTGCCACTTTGTTAAAGACTATCGCCCGTTTTGGAACAAGCACTTGGACCCGAATCATGCTTTTGTGCGAGTCCTCTTTGTTCTGTCACTTGCCTAAAGATCCTACACTTGTAAGTGCAAGATAATTAACTGGCATTTGAGTGAAAAAAGTGTAGGAAATTTCTGTCCAAAGAGACTAACGAACCCAACACGGAGGTTAAATTGCTTCAGCCGTAGGATTTAACTTTGAGAAGGTATGTTCCGAGAGAGCCGTACAGTTGCAACAAGAAATTGGATATTTATCACTGATAAACCTTATGACCAAACGTAACCAGCTTCCACCTGACGTCCAGTATGACTTGCTGTCTAGAACGCAGGCAGGTCAAAAGCCTGTAAAATGACCGTATGTATCACTTGGTCAAACAATAGGGCCTTTCAATCTGGAAACAGCCGATTGCTGTTTTCCCCCAGTCGTTGCTGTGTTGGCCGCCGAGTCGGTGTAAGCGTGACTATTTTCGAAAGGAACGGTTCTGTGATCAACAGCTACGTTTTGGGTGGGCTGAGCATCACGAGAAGTGGTTCAGCTGACCTTAGCCGGATCATACGGATGATGGGACCCGAATGGTCTGGAACGCAGTGACAGACTATCCTCCATTGAGAACATAGTTGACCGTGGAGCTGAATCGTGTTGTCTCCCCGATCAGATGTCCTCCTCATTCTTTCAAGAGTAGTCAAGAGAGGTTGATATCAAAACTGACAAAACTCCTTCAGATAGTTTCAGAAACTGGAGAAGTATCTCGCAAGCAGTGATTGTCAAGGGTTCTTCCACAAGGCTTCCATTTCTTCTGTTTGGTCTTGTTTTGTCTCTTTCTGTTAATTTTGTTGTACGATATCACATCACCGTTGCAGTGGGCGATAGCTCCAGCTATAGTGCTTGTAGGTCAAGTTCACGTTCGTTATGAATTAACAGATGATACGACCGGCATTTTTGTTTCCTACACTTACGCCGTAGTTGATACAACTTCCCTGTTGTAAGAATCCGCCAACAGTTTCCACAACTCCACCATTCACCATTGTCTTTCAGACCACGACAGTCATACAGAAGCTCTTTGCACTTTTATTGGCTAGCGAACTCCGAAGCGTTCGCAGAGCGCGAAGTGGCTTTGACTATTGTCTATGCTTTTTGAAGACTCCAAATATTACTGATTGATACCAACACAGGATCGTTCTCATTCGTCCATATTAGTCATGATTCTCACGGTCGTCTCACAGTCTTCTTTGCAGAGTATCGCACAGTACTTTTAGGCCAGCAGCTCCATCGTGTATCAGAACCGACTTGCGTTCGCGAACCTCAGTTTCGGTAGATGTTTCTAAATTTACCAGGTGAGGCTTCACACAGCAAGTTTGTAGTGATAAAATGGCAGAGGCAGGGTGTCAGTTGAGGCAACGAACCTAACTTTCTAGACTTATAGCGAATGCGTATGTTATCTTCCTAGTCGATAGCCCCATCATCATCATCATCGTAGACTGTAATACATCAGTGGTTCACACTGATGCTTAACTGCCACACAACTACGAAGAAGAGGAAAAAGCAAACCGTGTATAGGAAGAGAAGAAGAAAAGGGAAAAAGGGACCTAACCACTAAAAATAACTACGTCCACATTCAAACATACATCAAGACGCCTACACCTTGCAAACAACCGAGCTGTAAGTGAAAGTAAGGCATCATCAGCAAGACAGCCTCCTTACGGCTTTCACTGCACTGCGTCATTAAATGCACTCACTTCAGACAACTCAGTCAAACAATGACAACCTTCACGTCACAGAGCTCGGTTAGCCGCCATCTCACCTAATGTCTCTGTGATTCTCGATAGCCCCAGCCCGGGAGACGAACCCGATCTACAGTGCCCAACTCTTTCGTGGACGATTTCATTTGTCTACGCCAGGCCATCATCTGTCCACCTTGCACTAATCAGCCGCATCGTCGGCAAACAGTGCTCGGTGTGGCAAACAACTAACTGGCATCTTTAGTACATGACCTAACCATCTAAGTCTGTGCAAGTGTAAGGATTGAATGAAAGAACACGCTTCCTAACCTCCTCGTTGCTCACTCGTTGGTGCCACCCCATATGAGCGATTGAACGCAGACATCGGTGGTCAAACACCTCAAAACGGTTAATGTCCTCCGCTCTGAGCGGCCATGTTTCGCTGCCATAAAGTAATACAACCCTCACTGTTGTCTGATACACGCGACCCTTAAGCTGCAAAGAAATACTTCTCTGTCGCCATAGGTGCCCCAAATTAGTGAACACAGCTTTAGCCTTGGAACTACGCGCCTGTATTTCATTCCCTACAGCTCCGCCGCCGCCACTGATGCAGCTTCCCAGTTATACGTACCGGTCCTCAACCTCTATGACTTTGTTATCTAACATTAAATCCACGTAATCACAGCAATATTGTGGAAGCACTTTGCATTTTGAGGCTGCAAATCGCATTTCGAAGTACTCAGCAAAGCGTGAAGTTACGTTTAGCTTTGTTTGTGCCGCTTGAAAATCGTCAAACAGCAACACCTTGTCGTCAGCATAATCAAGATCACTCAGCCTTCCACCAGGGAGGAGTTCGACGCCGGCATCATTTGAGTGCCGCAAACAGTCTTTCGTTATTTTGTCCATGACGAAAGTGAACAAAAATGGTGAAAGGGGACAGCCTTGACGAACGCCGCTCCTGGTGCTGAAACTGTCAGACAGCTCACCGTAAACCCTAACCTGAGCTGAAGTATGAGAATAAAGCGCCGACAGTATGTTCATATACTTAGTCGGTGCAACCTTGCGTTTAGGCGACTCTAAAAGTGTAGATCGATCCACCGAATCGAACGCACGTTTATAGTCAAGGAGTACGGCGGTTGTTGGCCGGCGGTACACATGATGCTGCTCCAACATTTGACGAAGGGTAAGTGTGATCTACACCACCCCGTCCAAGAAGAAACCCTGACTGTTCTTCTCTAATGTTTAACTCCCGAGCTGCAGTGAGTTGGGGAAGTATAATGGAACCCAGAACCCTAGGAATGACTGGGGTCAAACTAATTCCCCTATGGTTTTTGCAAAAGCTTCTAATTGCTTCTTTGAACATGGGAACTATTATCGCGTGACCCCAGCACGGAGGAATGGTCTGTGCCGTCCACACAATTCGAAACAGCCGAGTCAAGGCTTCAACTAACACCTCTCCACCTTCTTTGGAAAGCGCTGGCACGAGATCATCTGGACCAGTAGCCTTATTACGCTGTAATTACGAACCTCAGTCTGAGTGGGTGGTTCTAAATCTACCGACCAGAATGCTACATCACAAGTTTGTGGTGACAGCACGGTCGAAGCAGGAGGCCAGCTAAATTGACTGTCCAAGTGTTCCGCCCAACGCTCTAACCTTCTGGATTTATTATAGATTAATGTGCCATCTTCCTCGCTGACAACTTCACTGACAAACGGTCGCCTGGGACCCGTAGCACGGATCAGCTTAAAGATGTTACTGGTGTTCCCTGAAGCAAGGGGGGTTTCCATTCCCCTAACTTTTTCCACTAACCTAGCCTCACGATCAGCTTTTAAACTATGTTTCAGCTTTCTACGGATATCTCTTTTAAACTTATGTAAACTGCCAGGAGGAACCTTCCGTCTGGCTTCTAACAACTCCAGAGATTTCTCTGAAATCCAATGTTTGTCAAATTTATGTACCCCTATGCTGCATGCTATAGTGCCTGATTCTGAATAGCCTGTGAGATTTGTGTCCAGCAGCTATAAGGATCTTCGGAGTGAGTACCACTAAGGCAGCTTTCTAAGCTGGTTTGGTACTTATGCTTTACCGATGCTAAAGCCAATTTCTCAACAGCCAGTTGCTGCTGTCGGTGTGGTCGCTGTTCAGCAAAAGTAAGAACAAAACGACAACATACCAACGTATGATCTGAATCCAAGTGTGACACTCTTGAATGGAACCCCGTCACCTGTAACTAACAGCTATGTGGTCTATCTGAGACCATGCCTGATTCTCAGCTGGTGGACGCCTAGTAAAGCATTGACGCATACGATGCCTAAAACTAGTGTTGGCTAGGATTAATTTGTGCTCGGCGCATAGCTGAAACAACCGCCCGCTATTATCTGAACGTTGTGACGCTATCCCAAATCTGTCACCTAAACGAGATTTGGCTTCACCAATGCGGCCGACTTGGGCATTCATATCTCCTGCCAAAACGACTATGTCAGAGCCACGTGTCGATCGAAGAAGAGCTTCCAGATCCAAGTAAAATGCCTTCTTGACGCCGACCTCACTACAGTCGGTAGAAGCGTAAGCAGACACAATGAATAAATTTCTGAAAGTCTTGCAGTATAGAGCTGGTTTAAATTGAACCTGCCAAACGGACGGCACAAAGTCTACTGTTAACAGGGATTCAATCTATCAAGGCGGCTGCAGCCGTCGTGCTTAGGGACTACACCTACTCCAGCCTGATCTGTAACGGTGGTTGTGGAGTCACCGGGAGTGTATAAGCCGTATCGAGTAGACAATGCGGGTGCTGTTAGTTCCATACGCCGGCTACTGTCCTAGATTCTAGTTTCCGAGATATATCAGACATCGACATGCAGCGACTCTAACTTTCGTGCGAGAGCGGCCTGTTGACCTGTCTGTGTTAGAGTGCGAATGTTGAAGGTACCTATATTAATTCGCATTCTAGGTCTAAGCAAGGGACGAGGGAGGCCTGAAGTTGAGTGGCAAGAGACGGACCTTACCGGCTCAGTGTTACCACGGTTAGTTACATTTGCTGTGGGACCTGTAGATTAACTTTCAGAAATGGAGGTCGGGAGGGGCCTGATAACTAAACTGGACAGGACAGTGGGGGAGGGATCAACAGTAGCACGTTTTCGCATATCCACCCTGCTGTATGCAGTGGATAGGGCAACCCAGTTTATATTGCGAGAGGGCCGATGCAGTATGGAATTACCTGTATTGTGATCATTCATGGCTGCGTGTGGGCTGATATACTGGCTGGGCGCCCAGACATAGACAGGAGAACGATTAGGGTTCTGAACCAAAGCCTTTGGCTCAAAAGCCTGTCCGGCAAGGCAACGTGTCTGTTACAGTGTGCCACAACTGGTACATTTTTCGGAAAAAGGTGCCAACTTTCTTCCAACCCCCAACCTGGAGGACCAGGAGACTGATTTGTCAGACCTCCACCTGTTGGCCTGCCTGGCATGAGTGATTATCGGTGTGGTGGCCTCACCGTCCATTTTAGCCCAGTAGGTCATCGAGATGCACAAGTCTTCACGTCGCGTCAAGGTCCAGTCTCGTTGAAGGCTTCAAGTTCAGCATTCTCCCTTCTCTGTTCGGCAGCTGTATTTAAGATGACGAGCACAGGATATTATCGTCTAGCAAAATCCGTTTGCAATTTCATTATCAAAATGCACAATGAACCTGTAGAAAACCACTCAGGTAATGCGAAAATCTATAGAGTTATGTAGGAAAGAATAATATAGTATAGTATAAAATAGTATTGCCTACGTTAGCAGTACCGGCTAAACACTATTGGAGATTCAGACGAACATAAAAAGAGATTTGCAACCAGTTAGTTCAATTAGCCTAATGAACAACTTACTTCTTCCACCAAATGTAGCATCGGAAATTGAGACCAGCGGCAGTCAAACCATAATAAGTGTATATCAGATGAATGAAGCAGTTCAACATCGCGTGGAAAGTGCTGATCCCTCCTGAGCAGAAAACAAAAACAAGAATTTGGCCATGAACATTAATTGAAATCAAGTAGTCTAAATTGTAAGAATTACATAAAGCATGCGGTCGTGAGTTCGAACCTCGTGAGATAAAGGAGGTTTTCAGTGCCACGATAATCTGAATGTGTGATATGACCAGTCTTCATGTACATCATTTCCAGCTTTGAGCCATACATATGGGTACCTGGCTGGGACCATGAACACTAACAACTCACAAGGTCGAATTCGAACACAACGCGAGTTGAAACCCCATCCAAAGAGTTGTGTATTCAGAATAACGAGAACTGACCGAAACATTGAAAAAGAGGTCTCCGGATAAGTGAGTTATCGCGGGAACCCTCTGTGTATAGATAAACCGATGGCCTTGATGTCGCATGAACACGTGCGGTTCACGCTGCTTCACGTTTCATTAAAGGCCTGAGGTATCGAAGTCATGACTTCGGAGGCGCGTCCATCGAATCCCGCTTACCCCAGTCATAATATCTTCTTTTTGCGGACACTGATCACACGAAGAAAGCAGTGTAACGGCTGAAGAGCAGCTGACGATGTAGACACAGTGTGTCGCCGATTGTTGATACAAGTTCAGCCTGGGAGAGTCCAAAAGTATTGAGCAGGATCTCCATCTGTTGTCCAGTTTCTCAAAAAGATGGTTTAAATACACCATTGAGTCAGAACCGATTAGTATGGTGATCCAAACGTTCACTTCGACTTGGATTTCGAAAATGGCATTTTCCAGCTGACTGTGGATGTGACCCAAGGACCTTGTGACATCACTATTCCGATAATCGCTGGCTAAGTTTGTTCGATCGACGGTGACAGATTGCAGTTTAGTTCCGTACTGATGATGGAATTTGTTTTCCGTGGTTGTATTGCTGGCTGCTGGAACAGTGATTTTCGGACGGATGGAATCTAGCTACAAGCACGGCTTTCGCCCCTTGACGGTCTCTGCTGAAAATCGTTAACCAAGTGCATACTAATTCGGCACTGCTCGATCCAGGCGTTTCTTGAACATTGCGAATGATAAGCGAAAATGTGGTCGTTGGACTGAGGGTGATAAAAAGGCTGGTTGAGGTTGATCTACTGACAATATTCTGCAAACAGATGAAGCGGACCATTACTACTGCTAGGGCTTCTAAGCATCCGAATGGTTGGATGATGTTCGAAACTACTGATCCTGTGGTAGAAAATGGAATTAGAGCAGCTTCTGGCTACTTGGAGCAGACATCGACGGTAATCCAAAGGTATTGACAGTGAAGTTAATGAAACCCAAATGTACGCTTGACTACGGTACTATTGGAATTGCTCCATAGTGGAGTAGACCTTCGGTGGCGTTTTGGACGCCGAATTGCAACCATGGCAGGACCGTGTCATTAGATCAAATTGTTCGTACACGTCTGACCAGTAGACACGGCTGCAAGCCAATACGTTCACTTATTTGATGACCGTGTGGTCAATTGTGAAGCTCGCTGGGTGATGATTCGTTTACCAATGAGAGTTAGAAGTGTAGAACGTCGTCGGAAGAACTGTGTTAGGCCGCGATTTCAGTCGTATGAGATCACCGACTGCCACCCGTAGTTTCGGTTCGCTGCATCGGTGATCAACTCAACAGTGACTGGGAAAATTGAGTAGCCCTTTTGCCAATCGTTGGAAGTAGTTGGTTGTTTATGCCAGGATATCTTTCTTTGGTTCAGAGGTAGCGAGAAGCCAACGACCAGTCAGAAGGACGAAGTGACAGGAGAACACGGCGAAAATGATGGTAAAAGCTTTTATCTTGCTCTGGTTGTAACTCTACTCTGATAACGATAACGCGATGTGTCTACCGGAGTTCCGGGCGAGTTTCTTTACGACCTGAAGTATAACTGGTACTAAGTGAAGTATTCAGATGAGCACCAATAAATTTGGTTGGTTGCATAGAAATCTAACGGTTGATAGCTGAACGAACAGCAGTATCACATGACGCAGCACCACTCCCAAGCGTTACACACCCTATGTATGCACAATGTATTCCGATGTTCTCTGATGGGTGGATCCAAATGCGTTCTGGTAAGCGTACAGTGCGTATCGCTGCTAGTTTAGGTATGTCCCTGTGTGTCTGACGACAGAGTGACCTCTAACCAACATTGGTGCACCAGTAGGAATTCATACGCGTACTTCAGATTGAATTGTTGCGTTGAAACCGGACGCACCATCGATGGCTGATGGCTACGTGATAAATCCGTGTTAACGAGTAGCTTGACTGTGGAAGTCACCAGGTGGCGCATAAAACGCTGAAAATGAGTACTCGCTATAAACTGACGGTTATCAGCACAGAACTTCGACACAGTTCGCCATTTTCTGCTCGACAAGCATAGTAAGAGTTCTAACTACTTGTCATATCCGTCAACATTTAGCATGCCTACTTGAGGGTTCAAACCTCCAGTCAGGATTACAATGTCCCTACGCCGCGCTGTGTGCAGGGGGCTCATCAGTTGATGATTAAAATAATCTTTTACTACGTTTGGCCTACAGTCTGTGGGAGCATTGGCCGCAACGATAAACAGGTGACGTTTGTAATGGGCGCTTCTGGGTGTTCTAACCGTATCCTCAAGTCTGACAGACCAAAGACGGCTGTTGACCGGTATCTAGTCAGACAGCGTTGTCTTTGCATATGCGTTTAAGGCTAGCCTAACATCGGTTTGAGCTACTGGGTCTCCGGAAAATCGTACACTGTACGTGCACGGTGGAGTGGTGAGTTATACATTGAGTTAGAATCCTGCAGCCGTATCTCGGCAAGACAGCAAGTGCTGATGACGAAGGTCTCTAGTGTATGTGTCAGACCTGTTTGTTGATCTCTCTGATTAAGCATTCGAACACGGCATGTGGTCAGATTATATTATATCCGGGGAAAGCAGGAATCTGCATCGGCCAAACAAAGATAACACCCTGGTGCGTGGCACACCATCATTCTAGCTACAACTTCTGTCTCGATCAGCAAATGAGGCACGTCCCTAGTATGTCTTGCAATAATGTTGAAAGGTTATCAAGTAAAGCACCAATTTACAAGCAAGGGGAAAACACAACAAATTTGGTGCATTAGAGTGTGAACAGTTTCGGTCGCCGGCACCTCGATCAGAGGGTTAAGAACACGAAAAAAAATTCATCATGTAAGTTCTTTCTTGTGAGGATGCGATAATTCCCGGTTGCCCAGACAGACAAACGAGGTTGACTTAATGACCCCTACCCCGGAGCCTTTTGTTCAGTGGAAGTCTAATCTACAAGGCATCAGGGCGAATCACAAAATTCGTAGTCCATTGGAGGAAAGTGGCAGGCAGTAGTTTGACTCATGCACTATTCAGATGGAGTCCAGCGATTCGCCGTTCCCGACACGTCATGCACATCCGCTTGAGCCGATGATCATCACGGTGGTTTGTACACCTTCCTCGGAATTTGTTCATTTTTGACGGAGGCCGAAGATTTTCCCATGCTATAAGTACAGCTTGCCAGACGAACAATACGCCTTCCGGAAGCAGGAGTGGGAATGTCTCAGTTTTGAAGAAGCACTTCGCACTTTGGAGATGCGAAGCCTATTCCATACAAACCATCCCGTTCAATCACCTTGTTCAGCACGGTCTGCTTGTCTTCGGTGGAGGAGCTAAGTAAGACAATGTTATCTGCATACTCCATGTCGGCCAACCTAGCTTCAGGAAGAAACTCAACGCCAAGCTTACTGGATTCCTCAAGCGCACTTTCCAGAGTGTCGTCCTAGACCAAATTGAACAAAAAAGAAGATATTCTACATTTCTAAGGAACACCGCTAGAAGTGATGAACGTCCGAGACACTTGTATATCGCACTACTGACCGCATAAGAGTGCCTAGGTAGTAAGGCACGATCCTGTGGGCATACAGCAAAACTAGTGTTGCGAGCCAAGAACGCGGATGGCACAAGGGTCATTTATTCGAGAAAGCAACACATGAGTTAAGCGATTAAAGAGGACCACAAAGAAAAACACTCATTTGCATACAATTTTCGGCCCAGACTGTCCCGTTTGACACGGTTGTCACGGACGCCAGACATAGCTAGGACCGTTTTAGGCTATGCTGCACTCCGACATTTCTTCCTGCATTTTTCCTACGGATACTTTGATGCCAAAATATATGCTCTGGTCCTACTACTGAATAGTAGCTGTGTGAGTAGTATATTACGTTCGCTCATCCTCACTACACTCCTCCCTCCGCAAAGATTGTTTCATCTGCAGCCAAAGCCGTTCAGGTTCTCTCCGTTCTATAGACGCTCTACGTACCGGCCTCGGGGACGTCGATGCTCCTGGTGTTCATTCTCCTCTGCTTGATGTGTCGTACCATTTACAAAGCTAGCTTCCATGTTGGTACCTCTCATTCTTAATCAGATGCACTGGGCCACGACGGTCCACTACCACATAAGGTCCTCTTCACTTCGCCAGGAATTTCCTAGATCCGGGTCCTGTTGCGCCTGGACGCCGCCTGTCTCTCTGTTTAACCTTCGAACCACTCTCAAATACAGAATTTCGACCCGACAACCTTGCGGTTGACTGCTCCTTGGAAACTTCTTGTGCGTTCGCCAAGTTTTGGTTGACCACTCTTCGAGCTTCTGCTAACTCGCATGTTCATCCGCCGGTCTCCCCATAAACCAATTTCCTGATCGACTAGCAGGCGTGGCACGCGCGCGTACATTAGCTCGAACGGTGATTTCTTCGTCGTCCACTGTGTTGAACAGCGATGGGCCAACGGAATCGGTGGTATTGTTTCCTCCCAGCTCCCTCCTTTCGCCGCCATCCAGTCGTTGACTGTTCGATTGTTTCGTTCCGTCAGTCCATTTGATTGAGAATGGTACGGCGTTATGCGAATTCTCTTGATTCTCAAACGCTCCAAGCAATTCCGAAACTCTTCATTTTCGAAGAATGGACCTCTACCAGTCAATGTGGTTCACGGTATTCCGTGATCTGGGACGATGTGTTTCATCACAGCTCTGCATACCGTGCTTGCACGCTGATTGGGTATATCGGCTGCTTCGATCCATCTTGTGAAATGTTCCGTCATCACTGTGATGTGTTGATTTCTGGATGGGGTTACTGGGAAGGGACCCATTATGTCCAGCGACCATAATTCCCCACTCTCACTGACCTGAATTGGTTGTGTAGGCCATTAACTGGGGTATTTGGAGCTTTTCAGCAAGTGACATTGCTGGCACGCCAGCACATAACATAACATCCTTCTTCATTCCCGGCCAGTATGCCCCTTTTTTCAGCATCTCATAAGTTCGATGACATCTCGTGTGAGCCAACTGATGACATTCCTTCACAATTGTCTCTCTCAATCCCGTCGGTACAACAGGCACTCTTATTCCCTCCCGCAGTTGGCGCATTAAAATTCCCACATCATTCAACCGCAAGTCTGACCAGCACATTCTGAAAGCTTTCACTTCCGAATTTCCCTCGTCTTCTGGGGGTTGTTCTCCCGATAGAAGTTGATCAATCACCATTCGGATTGTCGGGTCCGTCCTCTGCGCTGCCCGTAACTACCTGGGATCGTTATCCAGTTCAGTACTGTTGACTTTGATCACGTCCTTCTGAACTTCATTCATGTGCTGCATTCCGGAAAACAGATCGAAAACATAGTTTTCTTTTCCAGCTATATGACGAATCGTGAAGTCAAACTCCTTTAATCATAACGCCCAACGAGCCAGATTTCCACGGGGGTCCTTTGTCGACTTAACCCACTCCAACGGTTTTTGGTCAGTCTCTACATGGGAACGTCGACCGAGCAAGTACAGTCTCCATTTTTCCAACACCGATACGATTGCCAAACACTCCTCCTCTGTTGTTGAGTAGTTTCGTTCGGCAGGAGTTAATACCCGACTGGCGTAGTTTACAAAACCACCTTCTCGCTTCAGTACAGCTCCACTTCCCACATCGTTCGCATCCGTAGCGACAACGAAGCTCTGTCCAGTCACTGGAAACTTCAGGGCCAGCTGTCCTTCCTTCATCAATTGTTGGATCTCGACGAACGCTTGATTGGCCTTAACTGTCCAGTAAAATTTGTAATCCTTTTTTAGAATTTCGTACAGTGGGCTGGCGAGTTCATTGAAATTCTTGCTGAAGCGGCTATAGAACCCGACGCGACCGAGAAATTGTCGCAACGTCCTCTTCGATGTTAGCACCGGAATGACCTTGATCATAAGCAGTTTCTCGGGAATTGGTTTTACCTCACCTTGACCGACTTTGTGACCGAGTAGTATTACCGTTCGTTTCGCCAGTTGACACTTTGAATCGTTAATTCGTAGGCTGGCTTGTTTCATCTTCTGCAATACAGCTGAAACGTGTCCGGTATGATCCGTCTCATCCGCGCTGCAGATGACGATATCGTCTCCGTAGACCACAGTATTATTCAGTCCTTCCAGCACCTTCAACATCAGTCGTCCGAAAGTGAACGGGGCACCTGACAGTCCGAACGGCATACATTTGAAACGATATTGCTTTTCTCCTACTGTGAATGCTGTCATTCCTCGGTCCGATTGCTTGATTGAAACCAGCCAATATCCAAACCGCAGGTCTGGCACTGTGAATATCTTGGCGTTCTGCAGCTTGTCGAAAATCTCTGCTACGACTTTATTGACTGTAATCTCATTGAGTCTTCTGAAGTAAACACAAAATCGAAATTTCCCATTGGGCTTCCTCTCTAACAGAACGGGAGAATTGAACGAGCTATAAGTCTCCTCAATGATTTCTTCCTTCAGCATGTCTTTCACTTGTCGCTCGATTTCCGGCTGCAGGTGAACGGGAATTCTTCTGAGCCCGAATGGTCGAAATTGGTCTGGCTTGATGGGGATTTCATGTTCAATCCAATCATAATAGCCATACGGGTTTTGATCCGTGGTGAACAACTTCCAAAATTTGCATATCACTTCATTCAGCAAACGATTGTCACAGGCTGATATTGCTCCGGGTGCGTTCGTTTCAATCTGTCCAGGCTGGGTTTTGCGTTTTCTCGATAACAGAACCACTGGACATTTCGTTACGAGTTTACCATGCTTCAAATCGATCACAGCCCCAGCGCGTTCAATAAAATCCACTCGCAATATAGTCTTGCGTGCGTCGGGAGAAATGACGAAAGGTTGTTTGACTACGTGACCACCGATTCCGACATCATACTCTGTCACACCCGTAACTCTGACTGTAAACCCACCGACTGTTCGAACGACCATCACACACAGCTGAACAGTTTCTTTCGGCCTCGGTCCATTCAATGAAATCTTAGCCCCAGTGTCAATCTGACAGCACTCCGAGCTACCATTAATTTCTAATCTAGCCTGAACTGCCTTCTTATCAACCGCCTCTATTACCGGATCACCCTTCCCAGACAAAAAACAATCAGCAAAACGTTTATCTACATAGGACTTTTTCTCGCCGCGCGGACAAAATCTTCGCCAGTATCCACGTCTTCCGCATCTGTAACAGATGTCGCCACGATTCTGCTCCCTCCTCATCTTCAAGGCGGCCACTTCCTGAGTCAACCTTTCCACTGCGGTTCGCAGGTCATTCAGTTCACTCGGTTCGTTCGTCCTCAACTCGCTGACTGTCGAGGAGTTGTCTGCCAGTAATTGTCGAGTCGCATCAGCCAGCCGTTCCAACGTCTTTGGATGTGCGATGAGAGCCACCCTGAGCCAATCCAGTACCGCTGGTGGAATTCCGTCTAAGAAGTGACCTATCAGCATGCGTTGTTCGGAATCCCGGTCCACATGTGGCAAGGCTCTTGACAACGCTGCCTGTAGTGACACGGCATACACGAGAGCGTCTCCTCCTGGTCCAAGCCGGGCGCTCTTGAACTGCCGCATTGCCTCCTGGCAATCGGATGAGCTGCCGAATCGAGCTATCAGCGCTTTCTTCGCGGCGGCCCACTCCAGCTTCGTGGGGCCTCTTCGCCTTGCCCTTGATCATCATTCGCATGGCTGCCAGCTTTGCCCGGTCGGTCTTGACTCCGACCGTCTCTGCCACGTCCTCGAAGCCCTCCAGGATGCTCCGGACGTCCCCATCCTCGAACGGCCGCGGCCACGGGATCCTCATCCTTCAATCCTGGTCACGGCACCCATCGTTGTGAGCCAAGAACGCGGATGGCACAAGGGTCATTTATTCAAGAAAACAACACATGGGTCAAGCGATTAAAGAGGACCACAAAGAAAAACACTCATTTGCATACAATTTTCGGCCCAGACTGTCCCGTTTGACACGGTTGTCACGGACGCCAGACATAGCTAGGACCGTTTTAAGCTATGCTGCACTTCGACATTTCCTGCATTTTTCCTACGGATACTTTGATGCCAAAATATATGCTCTGGTCCTATTACTGAATAGTAGCTGTGTGAGTAGTATATTACGTTCGCTCATCCTCACTACACTAGTTTTATAGCTGAGGCACTGCTGTTTTCTGAATCAGGAAGATGTGGGATTGGCAATGGTGCCCTCAAACGAAGAGCAGTACGATCACCCAATGGTTGACTGTGAGCGCCGACGTATAATTCATTAGGTATCATCCGGTAGCATGATGTTACGTTGAATACATCCATTGCTTGCAGCAGTGCCCAGAGTCAGGCTTTAATGTCTTATTCATTAAATCCTCAAGTTAAGCAAACTGCTCATTGCCAAAGGAGCCAGACTCTTGAGTAAGTGGTTCCTGGTGGGACCCCTCCCCCCAAGAAAACTCTGTTCCCTGTTGTCTCGCAGGTGAAACATTTTAGTCGGAGACTCGGAATGGGTTCCCTCAATTCAACCCCCTTCCGCGACACAAACGACCGGGAAGTATCAGGAGTTATCGTTCTCCCGACAATGAAATCATCCACTTACTACGAAGTCCTCCTTCACTTTTATTCCTCAAATTTTCTATCTTTCATGCGCCTTCGAGTGATAATTGTTTTTGAAAGCCAAGACAAGTGATAATCATTGGCGACTTCAACATCCGCACTCCGACAAATCGGTTAGCAAGCTGCTCTGGCAGGTCTTTTCTCCAGTCTGGAGCTCAAAGTTTGTCGTATGGTTGCAAGAAAGCATCCAATAAAACAGTCTTTATTGTCTAACTCGCAGGTTGCCATGCTACGCGCGCGCTCGCGTTTATGAATCAGAATTTTGGTCCACAACACCCCGCGGTCTCCGCTCACACGTCATGTGCACTTTTGCCTGGTTTCTGTGTGTGACCGACGCCTTCCATCGGGGAGTTTTCCGCCTGCCATTCCTCGTCCGTTGGCCTGATTTTGTTGAGCGATGGCTCGTCCGGTTGCTTGTGTTGTCTGCAATCCATCCACTGTGAGCTTTGATCGTATTCTACGACCGTGTCGGGCTATTCATCCGAGTGTTGGAATAGTCGCGCCCCCGATCTGGTCGTCCATCCCATTTTGCCTGCCATGTCTTGCCCGTTGATCCGATTTAGTTGAGCGATTACTCATCCGATCGCTCAGACTGTGCCTGATCCGCACGTTGGGGACTTTTGGACATATCTCCTCCGCGTTGATGTATTGCGCCGAGTGTTGGCATACTCGCACCTCCGGTTTGATAATCCACCACAGTATGTCGGAGACACGAGTCTACGATTCTGTCACTGTTATCCACTTAAGCTCACCTGTGGATAATTTTACATTCAAGCGCTTCTTTCTGAGAGTTTCTGGTGACTCCTAGACTGAATTTCTTCGTCAAGTCGGAATAGAAATCGCACTGTGTTCCAGAGCAGAACAACGTTTGCTCGATTGGATCCCGGTGAACAATCGCTTGTGCACTATCAGACTCAATACACCGGCTAAACGCTATCAACGCAAGTCAGAAAAGCGTTGTGTATTCATTGTTTTGGCGTACGCTCCAATGAACAGTTGTCCAGATGCTACCAAAGGTGTATTCTTCGACGCCTTCGTTGACCTCTTGAAACAGACTCAGTGCTCAGACACTAGAAGCCGATTTAAATGCTGAGTCTGGTCGTCTTTCTCCGGAGGAGAAGAAAATGGGAGGCTTTGTTTAGTGTCCGAGCACAACGCATTGACACTGGCGAAAGACTGGTGCAGTTGTACTCATTCTGTGGTCTCCACATTTCGAGCACCGTATTTCAACACAAGAAAAGGCATTTTGTTACATGGAAACCTCCTTGTACTTCTCACTCATGGACACGGCTGTCAGTTAAAGGTGGCGCTACACTGTTAAAGACTGTCGTGCTTTTTAGTGCAACTGTCTGGGTTCAGACCATACTGTTGTGCTTGCTGGTTTTGTTCTGTCATTTGCTGAGAAGTCGAGCACCCGTAAATGCAAGATAACTCACTGTCATTCGAGCTAGAGGAGTGCGAAGAACGTCTTCCGAGAAGCATTGGTGGACAAATTACCCAGTTCCACTCAGTTAAGAGAGCCTAACGAACACTGGGGTCAAATCGCAGCAGCACTGCACGGTTAGCGTGGTCATGGGGTGTTTGTATTCCTGCGAGCAGTTAGAACTCTTGCAGCATAACAACATATAACACATCGTATTACGGTCAAAGAATCTGTACGGGATTTTCTAGGGAACCTGATCGCGAATTCACTGCGCTTTCCGCCAGCACTATTGCTGATTGTCCGCGACTGGTTAGTCGTCGAGCGTACCCGCTTTTTCGCAGTCAACGTCCACGTTGTTGGGCTCAGCTCACGAGTGACTCGAGTGAGACTAGTGAGTTTCCGCAAATTAAACTTTGTTTACCTGGCAAAAGCGTGTTAACACGTGAAACAACAAAAACCCGTAGTCAGTAAATGGAATGTAAGTCATTCATGTCAGTTTGGTTGATTTTCATGTGGGATTAGTGTACATTATGGTATAGTTCAGTGATTGCCGCATTTAATCCGTTTTGCAAATGATGTGTTATTTTCAATTACATCTTGGCTGTCTGTTTGCAATGTGTGAGCATCTTGGTGTTGACTGTGTGAGTTTGGACAATTTTTTTCAGCAATTAATTTCCATCCTGTCTCCCTTTTTCCCGATCAGAAGCTTGCTCCCCCTCTTTGTGATTATATGGCATTTTGGCATCAGTGTGAACCACGCGTACTTCTTTGCAGTTTGGGTTTTAATAACTTAATATCCTATGTGCACCTTGATGTGTTGTTTGACAGCAAACTGACAGTATTTTTCTAATTTTCCATTGCCTCTTCTGATACAATCGAACGCAGTCCACACTTCAAGTATCGACGAAGAAGGCGACGAGGAAGAGACACAACAGATGGAGAAGTCCATATCGTCTACTAACAGCCAGTTGCATGAGACAAGCGACAAACGTCCACGCAAAAAGGTTCAACGTCTCTCAGAAACCCTCAATATGGCTCATGTTGCACGAGCGGAACAAAAAGCAAAAGTCGCCAAAGAAATGACCGCCAGTTTTGAGGCTGGTCGGGGTTCAGAATTGGGTACTATTCCTCTCATCGATGCGACTATTCGCAAGACAAAACCTATAAATTTAAAACCGTTGCATCTCATTGCTTTTGGTCGACTTGGCGGTGCTACTGAAGTGCGTACTAACCTGAGGAAGTTCCGTGGATTTGCCTTCGAAGCGAATTCTTCTGAATACACCAAAAAGTTGGCACATGTTGAACAGTGAGTGTTATAGTTCTTTATCATGATAGCTCAGTGCGTCAGGATATCTGCGTTGCATAACATTTCTAAGGTATTGCGTTAACTTTTCAATCGGACTGTCGTATTATCGTGCCTTGAAAAGATGATCTGAAGTAAAAAAAAAAGTGAGAGCGTTCACGAATGAGTTGGCCACCATAGATCATGTTTGTATCCAGGCTAGACCCTTCGCGGCTCAAAGCCAGTGACTGACGACTTTAGGTGAAATGGTTGCTAATCAGGCCTCAGCGACGTGAATGTTGTTGTTTGACTGAGTTGTCTGTGAACTAAGTACGTTCAATTACGCCAGTCAATGAAAGCTTTACTAAAGCCGTCTTGTTGGTGATGAACTACTTTGACTTATAGCTCGGCTGTCTGTTTGCAGTGTGTAGTCACCTTGATGCTGAGTGTTTAATCATAGACAGTTCTTACTTATGACGACAGTAGTTTTTCTGTCTAGGACTTGGTTATCGCGTATATCGCGTGCCAGGCAACCCATCAAAAACGATCCGAATCAGAACACTTTGTACTGCCGAGGCGATTGGAATCAGGCTGCTTGACCGGGAATTATGTCATCAAAAGTGGTTTGTTCAGGCGCTGAACCTACCATGACCACAAATCCACCGGATCGATGGCCAACCTGCGCGGTCAAACCAATGGACAAGCGTGACGTAGCCGACCAATCAAGTCATCGCCAATTGACTGACCAGTAACCTAGTTTCTCTGTAATAAATCTGATCGATATCACGATCTAACTCTATTAATTCCTTATATAATTGTACCGACCTGAAGATGAATTATCGAAAATATATGTTCGCCTATATGTCTTTATTCACATTACCGTTATGGGCATATTTGAAACGATAGGACTTGGTTCTCTCTCTCCTTGTTTGAATGCCAGT